>JAJKFI010000152.1:414196-446239 GCA_029204185.1 Lerista edwardsae | reverse complement strand
TGTGCATGTGCCCGCAGGCGCGTGCGTGCGTGTGTTGAGAGGACTTCTGTGGACGTGCCTCTTTGTGAGCAGCTAGGGCTCTCCCTGGGTTTGCCTTGTCTTGCTGTCCCAAGGAGTGGGGCGGGCGGGCGAGCGAGCGGGGGGAGGGCTGGGGTCCCTGCGCCTGTGCAAGGAGTCAGGGACACAAAGAGAGGCAGGAGGCAATGAGGCAAGGCGAACAGCAGAAAACAAAAACAAAATCAGAACTGCTGTTGCTGGCCTCTGTGAGAGCCAGAGCCAGAGCCAGAGCCAGCCAGCCAGCCCCAATCTGAATTCATTATAGAGATAAATCTTAAGTCCAAGTACCTAAACCTGTTGTCAAAAAGGTAAGCTAGTTGTAACCCAGAAAGGTTGAATTCTATTCTCTCAAGGTCTGCAGGTGTACCCAAACTCTTTACAACTTCATATTTACATAGCATTAATTAAGCTCATTAATTAATCAAATTAAAAGCAATGGGTTCCAATATGTAATTTTTTTTCTTTTGTTCGGGGGGGGGGGGTTTAACGTCAACGGGGTAACGTCGGCGTATCTAAATATATTTTGGGGTAAAAGGTAAAAAAGTTCCCTGACCCCTGTTCTAGAAAATGAGTCCCAATGCTAAAAAGTTTGAGAGCCACTGCTGTATGGCCTTCCAACGCTTCTGGGGGCTTTCTGAGGTCACGTTTGGAGCCCCTGTTTTCTATTACCAGCAGGTTTTCCTCTCTGCAGGGGTTCCAGGAACAGATGCCCCACAGATACCAAGGTCGGACCTATATCTAAATTTCTGCCAGAAAGAAGAACAATGGCCTCTGAGGCCCACTGACAGAAGAACAAGGAAGAACTTTTTCAACTTGCAACAGATGAAAGCTGGGCAAGAGGAAGAAAAGCTATCAAGGCTATAAAACTGGGCAATTAAATAAGTTGCTGAAGGGAGTTCCAATGCCTTTGCTCTGGCAGAGAATTTTCATAAGAAACAGATTTGCATCCTATCTCACAGGCAGCCTTAAATCATCAGTCCTGGAGAGAGACAGAGAACTGGATTGAGTTAATCTTGATAATCCATCCCAACTCTATCAACTTCCCAAGTCTACCCTGTTCAGACCCAGAGGCCTGAGGCTTTGGCAGATGGAATTGTACAGCCAAGACTCTACAAGGTGCAGTGCCATTGACTTTCTTGCAACAGAAGAGCTGAGGAAAAGAGCAGAATGGGACATTCAGGGTTAGCACACATAAGGCTGCCATTCTATGCACATAAGCCTGGCTCACACAAACAGCAGATCAGGACGGTAAAGCTGTTCCTAGAATGTAGAAACTATGCATTAGGCAGAACACAGTTTGAGAGGGCATCGCTTCCCAGGGTGTACACACAGAGTTGTCCCACCGAGACCTCTAGACAAACAGATTTGGCAGGTTTCTGAAACAATGGAAAATCTGTTCACACCAAGTGACAGTGGGGGAAGTGCGCGCGCGCACACAACACCAACAGCGATTCCTCTCTCAAACTGCTGACAACTGCCTTAAAAACAAACAAAAGCACTCTCATCTGTCTCCCTAAGCTTTGTACTGTACTGTTCCTTCAAAGAGCTCAGAGCGGCTTACATATTGTTCCCAGGGATGCTTCAACCAGGCAGCTGCCAGAGCCAGATCCCCCAAGCTTCAGCAGCAGAGAGGGAAACTCTTCTGGTCCCAGATATAGCCAGATGCTGCTGCCACCACTGAGTCTGGGCTGTGTGTGTGCACGGAAGACAGCCTGTGGACCCTACCAGTGTTCCACAAAGGCAGCCAGGCACACAGAAATGCAATAAATAAAACGGGAGCACTGCAAACCTCTCACAGCCAAGGGCAATTACACTCAAAGACAAATGCTTGCAAGGCAGAGTCCCAACAAGGAGGACTGCGCAGCCAAGCCCAGACAAAGAGTGTGCACAAACAGTCAACTGCCGTGCAATGGCTTTATTTCTTCCACTCCCGCCTGGTGGGGGTCTCTCGGAACCACAGCCAGAAGGAGTTCAATGGCCACCACTCTTCTGCCTGGAGGACCAAAACAGCATCTAGCAACCAACCGCTTGCTGGACCGTTTACCAAGTCCAGATCTACGCAGGATCCCGACCACAGGGTCAAATGCAGTGGATGGCTGTACCACAGGAGAATGAAGCATTCTGAATGCAGGGACCCAAACAGCAGAGAGCCATCCCCGGAGCAGCCTCGCAAGAGGTGGAGATTAGCTGTGATTTAAGAGAGCTTTTGACAAGTTTCATGTTTTGACTCGTGCTTCTAATCGAGTTTCTCTCTCTCCCTCTCCAGTCTGGGGTGGCAGCTCTGCCAGGGCAAACGGAGAGGGGGAATTCCAAGTGATGAAGCAGCAATTTTAAGCCCCTCGGCTTCAGAAACCCATCTGCTTCTCTCCATGTGCTTGGCTGCATGGCAGAACCATACTAATGCCATTGGAGGGCTGCTGTTTGAGGGGAGGTGGGATGTCTCTGCTCCGTGGTATGGTACAGGTTGCCTTCTGTGCACATGAATGCAAGACCATGTGCAAATTATTCCTCTCCTCATGGAGTTCATGTTATTTCCCCCCCCCCAAGTGTCAAGCCTCACATTCCAGATCAACAGAACCACAAGAGCCAAGATGAGACCAATTTGTCCCAAAGCCTCCCATATCCCCACAGCCTTCATGTACAGCCTGATTCTAGGCTCCTTACTGGTACCTCGAAATCTCTGTTGCACCCCAGCCCCGTTGCAGGGCCCCACCAGAGTGAGAATGAAGCTTCTGCCTTGCACACAAAGAGAGGCACATATCATAGTATAACCAATCTTTAACCATTTCTCCCTGCTACACATTTCGGGGGGGGGGGCTTGGCTCAACAGATGCTCTTCATAAACCCTCTCGAAGGATTGGGGTGGGGTGGGTGGGGAAATAGCAGCTACAGAAATATATCCTACATTTCTCCAACCAACCTGGAGAAAAAGGGGCTGCTTCTACGCTGTGTGTGGAGCAACCGTGAGCCCAGCTGTGCAGCAGTTTCAAATCATGACCTGATTTTTCAATTATGCTTCCCTGAACCCTCCCCACTTCCCTCCCTCTTTACCCAAACCACCTGACCCAAAGGGGGGGGGGACTCGGTAGAAGAAAAAAAGGGGTCTGGACACTCCAAATGGGCCCAAGCCCTAGTGACACACTTCCAGATTCCCTAACATGCACCCAGCCCCCCATTCCCCCAAGTGGCGGGGTGGGGGGTGGGCAGGGAAATCAAGCAGTTTGCCATTCAACTCTGCCCAGGAAAAAAGTACCAACCTGGCTGATGCTCTCCCGGTGCTCGATCGGCTTCTTCTTCTTCCCCCCACCTCCCTTGCGCTGAATCGCACTCAAGAGGAAGAGCAGAGGATACGCTGAATGGTGATGGGGAAAAGATCCCGGCGCGACGTTCTCTCCGATGGCTCTCTTCGTGCCGTCGAGGTCTCTCATTGAATCTCTGGCGGGATCCCCAGGAAGGGATCCCTCCCTACTCACTGGGCTCTTGCCGGCGGCAGCCTCTCTGCAGGCTCTCCTCCAGAAGGGACCATGCCAGCCGGCCGGGCAGTCTGCTCGTTGCCCGAGATCCGAAGGCAGACCCCGGAGGGACTTTGCACAGCCCGACCCGGGGTTCTGAGCTCTCCCTTTCTTGCCTGCCTTTTCCGCCACTGGAATCGCCCGCCACTCTCCGCTCCCGCAAAAGCTCCTTTCTGCGCGAGCGAGCCCTCTTTTCTTTTCCTTGGGGGGGGGGGCGGCAGGGAAGATCGCTTTTGCGCTTCTTCTTGGGACTTCTTTTCGCTGCTTCGCTTCCCCTACAAAGGACCTCCGCGCAGGTCTGAGCGGGGCGGGGGGGGCAGGGTCTTCGTTCTCCTCGCCGGGCTGCTTTGGGGGGGGGAGGGGAGCGGGAGTTGCGGACTCCGTACGCGAGCCCCCTCCAGGCAGACACCGGCGGAGGGCAGCTGCTGGATTTCCCCCCGCTTTGCACCGGCTCCGGCGGCCCCAAGCGGAGCAGCCTGGCGTTGTGGAGGCGGAGCTCCACGCGGAGGCCCGGCCCGGCCCTGCCTTCCGCGCTCCCCCCACCCGCCTGGCAGAAGCGAGCTTGCAAAGACTCCTGAGATCATCGGGTCCAGCCCTCAGGCTGGAAAAGGGCTCATTCAGCCGCCGTTCGAGAGGTCCTTCCTAATTTCACGGTCAAGCGATCTAGAGGCTCCAACCAGCCCGCGCTGACATGTCCTCTCTGCTCCTTCCTCCTAAACGCACGAATATATTTTCCCCATCGGGGTCCCCTCCTCAATCTGCAGTTTTGTGGTGGTGGTGGAGTATAAGGGAGCCCGGCGATGAGAATTTTGCCTGCCTTACAGGGGTGTCCGTGTAAGGATTCCTGCAATCATGCCTATAAATAAAGCACACTTTCAGCGCTGGACCCGTGTGCTTTATAAATGTTAAGCCCTTTCATTTGACAATGTTGTAATAACGGTAGATTAGTGGGCAGGAAAAGCCCCTCTGCCCCTGCCCAGAAGCAGCTTCTTCTCTAGGTAGGATGCCACCTGCTTGAAGAATGGTTAGGCTGTCTTTTTCAAACTGTCTTTTTGCCAAGAAACCAGATACATGTTAAGGACAGGCCTAGGACCAAAACCTCAATAGAGGTGCTAAATTTGAAATAGTGGGCAAAGTACAAAATAGATTACAATCTAACAGACCAAGGGCACCATCCTAATCAACTTTCCACTGCCGATGCAACCACGACACAGCAGCCCGCCATAAGGGAACAAATGTCACCTTAGCTTGAGGAGGCCTCTGTGACTGACACCTCTGGCCCCACAGCAGGTTGCAGCACATGCCCCATTTGCATGGCAACATCAGCATGGTAAAGTTGGTTAAGACTGGGCCCAGAGAGCCCACTCCTTTTTGGATGGGAAAAAAGTATTTACAGTGTTTTTCTATTCGCCATTACAGTGACACACCAGAAGCAAGATAGCTTCAAAAGAATGGCTGTTATTTGCAACTCCACAACTAAGAATCCTCACCCCACCTTTATTTATTAATGCTCTGATTTGGGGCGGGGGGGGGGGGGTGAAGGCTTGTACAGTTTCAGTTTGTTTCTGTGCTTTTGACATCTTGTAAAGAAGCCACTGTAATTGCATGTGTCACCACTGCAAAATTTCTGACTACAGGCCTGCCCTGGAGTACCCCATTTGAGTATTTTGGATACTTAACTTTAAAAAATTGCCTTTCTCATACTTTATAGAAAATGCAGGGTTTCCTATTTACACAGCACAAATCTGTATATTTTCCAGTATCACACATACATAAATTTCATGTGTTTAACTTTTTCCCAGACTTTCCACAATACATACTTGAAATAGTGTTTGATCCTTCAAAAACACATAAGTTGATTTTTCTTACAAGATAAAAAATGATATAATGATCTGTGATTTCAAGAATAAAAAATATAATTAATTGTTAAGAGCAGGCTAGAGAAAGACAAAGAGATTTAGAAAGTTGTTAAGAATGGCTAAAAGATTCATGTTATATCTTATGAATACTGGAGTGGAGGCTTGTTTTTTATGAAAATGATATCCTGATAAACATTTTTAGTGTATAGTTATTGATGTTTAGTTTGTGCTGTTCACTGTTCTGTTATTGGTTAATTACATGAATAAATGGTTTTTTAAAAGTTGATATTCTGATAGTGACATAGGCATACTTAAAGTATAGATGTGGAAGTCTGCGGGGAAGGCAGCCGAGTCGTAGTTTTTAAAAAAGAATAAAGAAAGCACACTCATAGTACAATCCTAACCTGGAGGTAGGCCGGCACAATTGGGCCCTCAAAGTTTGGCTGGTACAAGGGACATTGTAAAGAATGTTTGGACCACTCTCGGAGTCAGAGAGGCCAGTAAACAGATGTGCACCATCCTCCCTGACTCCAAGAGTGGTCGAAATGCCCTTTACGGTGGCCTTTGTCCTGGCCAAACTTTGCTGGCCTATGTGTGCCGGCCTAACTCCAGGTTAGGATTGTTCTCACTCACTCAATGCTCCTAATGTGGTTTTTTCCCCAAAAAACCAGCTGAGCCTTCCTACACATGTGGTAATACACAGCCTGGCCTTTAAGAAATATATGCTCCAGAATTAGGTACAAATTACAGTAGTTACAAATTCATTGCACTGCAGCAAGTGTACAATACATAGCAAGAAAACAGGCACTAGATTTATTAAATAGGTGTTGCTGAAGAGTGTGTCATAAAAGAAGTTCAGCACAGAATAAAGAAACTAGGAAGGCAGTAGGTGGCCACACCTGACCCATCAGCTAAAAACAGCGGGGGGGGGGGGAGAAGGTGTAGTAAGCTTGGTCAGGAGCTGCAGGATACATGAACCTGGCTATGGCCTAGCCCCTAAAGCAGCTTAGCCACACCACAGCATCCTCTCTTTCAGACACTCTCTCATAGTACAGAATTGATGTGTACAATAGTTGCACAAAACATGGTCAGACCCCTGCCTTTGTAGAATTTATTTTCTTAGAATCTTGCAAGGAAAAAAAAAATGATACAGACATGCCCCGGTCTCCACTGATTCAGTATCCATGGCTTCAGTGATCCATGGATAACATGGATACTGCCTATTAAAAAGCTAGGGGAACATTAAACAAATCTTTTCTTAGCTTGTTGCAGCAAAACCACTGATATACCCCTACCTTTAAAAAAGCATCCCCAGTATCCACAGTTTCAGGTATCCACGGGGGAGTCTGGAACAGAACCCAGCAGATACCAGAGCATGCCTGTATTGTGGTTAGGCATCCTACACTGGAGTTATCAGCAGTTTTCAAACAGTATTCCAGGTAATCCTGGGTCTCCTTGGAGGCCTTTCATGAGTAGTACAATCAAGCTCCCCTGAAAGAGCAAATAAACTACATGCAACCCAAGACATTTGGTTGCAGGGAAGTTCTGAGCATGTTTCAAGTTATGTTCTCTGCAAACATGGAATGATCTCTGTGAATGGTAGGCCTGGCCAAGATCCCGAACTAATTATATGCACAGCCTAGTACATGCCTCCAAATTGTTTCTCATCTGTTGGAACATCTACTTCAGCGGTTCTCAAGCTTTTTAACACCGGGACCCACTTTTTCAAATGACAATCTGTTCAAAACCCACTGAAAGTTATGTAAGGCCAGAAATGCTGCATTGTGACCCCAGAGCCTGCTGCTTTCCTGAGAATGCCATAACATGGGTAATTTTTCAGCCATTTTCCAATAACAAAGTGAATAGGAAAGAAGAAAGCCTATTTACAACCTTGACACAAGCAAAATAACGACACAGCCTTCCCCCCTCCTTCCAGTGTCCCCATATTTTCAATGATGGCTGCTCTAGGATTTGAGAAACACTGATCTAGGAGATTCTTGACAGATGATTTGATGTAGAAGTTGAAACCTATATTGAAATTTTGGCCCTATGCCAGTCTTCTAATGTTGCTTGGTAAAAGGACAGGTAATGAAGCACCTCACCATTCCTTAATCATTTGAAGGCCTGAATAGTAAGGAAACTGCTTCTGGGCATGGACAGAGTGGCTTTCCCTGCTAAGAGATTATGTAGGCCCACTGGACTGGAGGGGAAGGAAGCCCTTTGAGGCTTCTGTAAATGGAAAACCATCAAGGGCTTGGGGCTCAGCTAATATAATTCATTCCTCTGCAAAACAGCAGAAGCCTTCAAACAAGGGGCTCATAGCAAATTAAAATGCATACCATCCTGATTAATCGCAAGCAGAAATTAAAACTGAACAAAGTGCTACATGCCAGAAGGGCCTATATAAGAAGGAACCAACTTGGAGTCTGACTTATTTTGGTCCCACATACTCCAATTGGACCAAGCTGTTTTAAACTCCAAATGCGGGACTCCAAATACTGTACACAAAACTGATTGGTGGGAGTTGATTAAAATAAGGATTGTCAAATCCCAGTACAGTACTTTTTCACTGATAAGCCTGGGAACAAACGCTTGCGAGCTTCTGCCCTTCTGGGAGAAGTTGGATTAATTTTCATCTTTCGCCATTGATTGTTTTGACATTTACGTAACAGAGGCAAAAGTAGCCCAGCATGGCAGGCAGTATAGCTACTTAAACAGAAACAAATGTGAAACAGGGTGACTAAGAGAAATGTCTTGAGAGCCACTCTTTGATCCTAGCATGTAGAACACCTCGACAGTAATCAGAATGTGAGATTTGATTATAAGAACCAGTGATCACATTTGAAATTGGTTATGCTTATAGTATTCCATTTCAGCAGAGCTGGCCCAGGGCTGACATGGAAATTGTAAATAGAAGCCACAAAATGACAAGGGGCTACATCCCCCAGGACCTTCTCTTGCACAAGCTTAACTGAAACAAGTCAAGATTGGTGCAAGAATCTTTGTGGTATCAATAAGCAGAACAAAGGGGAGTGAAAATGACAGGTGAACCTGACACCTGGCTGTTTAGAACCACTCTACAACAGTGGTTCTCAAACTTTTTAGCACTGGGACCCACATTTTAAAATGACAATCTGTCCGGGACCCACCAGAAGTAATATGATGGCTGGAAGTGCTGTCATTGTGATGCCAGAGCCTGCTGCTTTCCTAAGAATGCGGCGATACATTGGGTTATTTCAGAATAACCCAGTGAATCAGAAAGAAAAAAGCCTATTTATAACCTTGAGCTTTAAAATAAAAAGCTTATTTACAACAAGCAAAACAACCACACAGCCCTCCTCCTTTCCAGCATGCCATCTTCTCATATTTTCAATATGGCTGTTCTATGTACTTAGCGCCCCACCTAAAATTGGCTCACTGGTGGGTCCTGACCCACAGTTTTGGAACCAGTACATTTTTTTACTAGGACATTCCACCACTGTTTAACTGCTACATGCTCCAGAATTCATACCTATGTAAAAGTCCTATTCCTTTGCCCAGCTCTGACCTAGCTCTGCCCAGACCCAGAGGTGACATGGGGGGGGGGGGGGTTGGAAGCTGCAGTTACTCAGAAATGCCCACTCTGTATGTTAAACGTGCAGTGCTTATATGCATTTCAGGACCAACATCTGGCTTCACACCACATCTGCAGTTCAACCACCTGTAGCTTTTGAAGGAGGCATGCTTATTTTTTTTAAGACTACAGCAAGATGTGCCCTAAATTCATGGACTCGCCATACATATACAAGAATGCAGCCAAGTAGTAAGTTATATGTTCAGAACCACTGCACTGTATAGTCCTTCCAGAATTGTGCCATATCAGATTCCAGTTGGGGAATTTGTATTTGAATTATTCTGCCATCCTTTTCACTTTACTGTGGGCGCAATACTAACCTGGAGTTAGGCCGGCACAGTTAGGCCAGCAAAATCTGGCCAGCACAAGGCACCGTAAAGTATGTTTGGACCACTCTTGGAGTCAGAGGCCAGCACACAGACATGTGCCATCCTCCCTGACTCTGAGAATAGTTCAAACGTGCTTTATGGTGGCCCTTGCGCCAGCCAAATTTTGCTGGCCTAACTGTGCCAGCCGAATGCCAGGTTAGGATTGTGCTCTGTATCTCAGAAAGGGTTCTACTTTAGCCTTCTCTCTGATGTGCTAGGTTTCTATGAACAGGGAGGGTCTCTTTTTCATTCAGGTATGGATTCAAATGCAGAATCCCCATACCATTCTGAAGTAGTAGAGCCCAAGGAGCACAGGATTTTGTTTTTGTATTAATGGTCTAGAGCAGGGGTGTCCATCTCATTTCAAATAGTTGCCCAAATAGCATTCACTGCATATTCTGGGGGCCAGAAGTGACATCATTAGGCAGATGATGGCCAGAAACTAGCACTTTGTTCTCCTAGCTGCAAATGACACAAAAGAAAATGTCCAACTTAACTCTTGTTCATAATTTCAAGATATGAGAAAGCCCAATTATGATGCTGGGAGAGCCCAATTATAATGGGGGGCCAGAGAAATTGCTTGTGGGGGCTGCATCAGCCTGCAGGCCTTATGTTTGACACCCTTGATCTAGAAAGCCTAGAATGCTAAGCATTTGTGAGCCATTGTTTCAGTGAGTGGGCAGACTAATACTGGTCTCTTCAGAGCTCTCCATGGCACAGAAAAGAAAACAAAAAAAGCTAGGTGTTTTTCACAAGGGTTGCCTATCTGTAGCTCTCGAAAAGAGCACAGCCAGGCTATTGACTGGCCAAGGCTCCTAGGCACAGTCTTACAGAAAGCCTTTCAGCATTGCAGAAGGCACATAGCCAACCCCATGGCCAAAGGCAGTGGTCCATCACTGACCTGTAAAGCGGACTTTAGACTTTAGTTCACACCTGAAGCATCATCCCTGGGTCCCTACACTTTCTTTGAAAAAAAATTAAGATGAGGGCATGAGACAAGTCCTTTCTCTGGCATCTACTATTTGAAACCACTGTTCTACATCACTTTGTGGCACTACAATAATACCCATACTGTATATTCTTAGTGATTTAACAGCTACAGTGACTGTGATTTAACAGTCCCTATTAGGACACAGTGGTGTTGGGGTTCTCTGTGGCTTAAAGCTGTGGGGAGGGGGAGAAGACATTAAGTACCATATAAAAGCCCCCCTACCTCTCATACTCCCCAGTCTTCATCCCACCGTCACAAAAGCTGCCTTTACATCCCTGAATTTGCTCACCTTCCTGTCTAGTTATCCCTCCCCTCGTTCTGTTCTCCCTTCCACCACCACACTTCAGATCGCAAGCTCCTCCAGGGCATTTTTGCTTGTTTTGCTTATGCTGTCAAGTGTCATGTACTGTATACAGATACTTCTATATTAATAAGAATTGCATTTTCTCAGGAGGCAGGCCTACCATTTCCAGAGACTTTGATGAAACCTGGGGTTGCCAACTCTCCAATTTTTTATGCTCATTTGATATTTTTGCCTTAGGCGCAGCGTTTTGAGCTGGTGGGGGGGGTAGCTTTTCTTCCATTTCTCCCATGCTTTGATCTGCTGTGCTTACCAACTACCAGACTTCTCCCCCCCCCCAAATAACCAGTCAAACCCTTCTTGGCACTGCCTAAATGGCACTCCCTGAGCTCCACCCATTGCTCAAATACGCTTAAAATCATAAGTTGGCTACCCTAATGTAAGCACTGTACAGATTCTAATACCTTTTTCAACACAGCCAGCCACAGACCCTTAATCCCCCTCAGTGGATTCCCCCCCCCAATACCCACAGCCATTTATTATAAACCCTCTCCCCGCCCCCTCATGGCTGGACCGCTTGACACATATTAAACAGGGTCTGATCCTGACAGCTGCTCAGACAAAAAGGAATTTGGCAGGCTCTTTAGAATTAAAATAAAGCTGTAGGCATTCAGCTCTCCTCAGGATCGGTCCTTTGGTTCACAATTGTGTAGTAAATTTCTTCACGTCCCTTGCTCCCCTTTCTGCTCCATTTTTTATTACAAAGAGGAGCAGCTGACCCATACAGAGCAGCATTGGGCTCCACCACTGCGCTGGAGGTAGGAAAGGAGAAAAGGTGGCTTCACTCCACTGGCTGGTGCAATGTTTTTCCCCCCTTCTGTGCTAATAGAATGGCCCGTGGGCCCACTTCTACCCCTCCTCCTCCATCAAGTGAAAGCAAAGGCTGAAAGACCTACTGCTTTGAATAAAGTTTGGGCAAAGTTCCTGTAGCCACAGATATACACATACGACACAGCACCAACAGCCAGACCTGCTGCCTCAAAACCCTTTGCTAGAATGCCAGGAGGTGGGAGTTCTCTCATTCGAAAGCCCCTCCCTAGGTACTCCTAAGTGTCTCCATTTCTTTCACCACTCAGTTTTCCTGTGTATGCATTTTTTGGAAGGGCACCACGACTCTTATTCCTGCAAACTTTCAAGAGTTTCGACAGGATAGGACCTAACCCGCCCCGCCCCCCCGAGTAGATGTTCTTGTACGATCACAAATATTCCAGTTGCCCACATCCTTCCCCTTGTTTGCCTTTGAGAGTCATCTCAAAATGCCTCACTTTAAGGGCATCTTGCCTTTATCTGTACTCAGTTTCACACTACAGCCATCTTTCCCTGGTTTCCACAAGTTTCACGGGGCAGGGACATGAATCTTAGTGCGCCTACATATATAAATACATGCACATGGACCCAAAATGCCAGGATGCTGTTTCGTTTCTATTCTCCCCCCAACCCCCTCTCAGTTTATCGTAACGATGGCCAATATTGCTGTGTGCGTTGGAGAGGCAGCGATTTCATAAGTACAACCAGATCCTCAGAGAGTCAAAGCCTTCTGCTAAACACTAACAGTTAAAGTTGGCTAGCGAGGAAAAAATGGTTATAGTCAGACCATTAACAAAGCCTGCTTCCAATAACAGTGAAAGGTTATAGAGCAATAACTACCACGTACAAGTGGTTGAGGAAGGCATTCAGTCATATGTTGCGTTCCGCATAGGAATACAAGGGGGGGGCTGGGAATAAAGCTCTGCACTGGGGCCCCATGGCAACCCCCACCCCTCTCCGGATGGTGAAACTGGGTGCAACTGCTGTCACCAGTACAGAAGGTATAGGAGGTAGCCCCACCAAGTAGACTCTCGGCTGGGTAGGGGTCTTTGGCTAGCTTACCCTGGCCAACCCCTTATACGGGGATTTCAGGCAGTGATCCGTAGAGGGCTGGTACACATTAATGTGGGGAAAATTTTTCAGTAACAAAATGTCGCAAGGCCTGAGTGCCGCTAGGTCTGGACCGCATTCTACTTCTGAGCAAAACAAAGGGAAAAAAATGTGCGACAGCCCAAACAGGCTCTGAAAGAGACACCCCAAGAAACACAAGATGGATAATGCAAACTTAAATGCGCACAGATCAGGCATGCCAGATATGCACACACAAACTTCACAATACACCAAGTACAAGGAGAGGAAAAAGTGGAGCGGGTGTGGAGGGCGATTGAGATTTTTGAAAACAAAAGCCAGAATGAAAAAGCATAATCCATGTGATAAATCCCTTTTTCTGTGGGGAACATGTCGGGTCCTGAGGAGAAAAAGGACTGGAATGTGCAGGGCAGACCACACAAACCAAGGAGACAAAACCACCCATGAGGGTGAAGGAAAGGAGGGGTGAGCCAGACAAGAGGAACGGAGCCGAGAAAGAATGCACAAGATAGGCACAAAGAGAGAGGCACAAAAGTGTACACAGAGCAGGCGAGAAGGACATGCAAAGAAGGGGCAAAGCAGGGAGAAGCGTGGGGGACAGGAGGCAGAAACAGGTAGCAAGTCTGATATGGTGTGGGGGATAAGAGAGGGAAAAGAGCCTCATACACTGCATGCAAGAAGCCAAACCTTTCCAACACGTTTCATCTCTGCAGCCACATGTACCTTTCCGGAGCAAGTCCGTAGTTCCCGAAATTTGAATGTACATGCTCCTGCGTTTCACATTCCTACAATTATCCAGATTATTCAAAATTAGCTGTGTATACTTCAGAATTCCATGCAAGCACAGAAAACATACAGAAGTGGGGAAACGGACTCAAAGCTGTTTTGACAAAAGGGGGGGGGAAAGCAACTTCCTAGCTCTGATGGCAGCAAAGACAAGCCTGAGAGTAGAGGTAGGCAAACTCTCCTCTACTGAATTCAGTGCTGAACTCAGCAAACCAACCTATTCTCTCCCCCCGCCCTCAAAAAACAGCTCAGTTCTGAACCCAATTATGAATTCAGACCGTATCAATTTCCTCATGACATCATCAGGAATTCACCAGAGACCAAAAACACCTTCCCTATCCATCCCCACTGCTACCTCTTCCCCCCCCCCACCAACGTATCTGGTGGCAGCAGAAAACAAATATCCTAGGTGCAAGAATTCCTTTACTTGGATTTATAGTTTCCAGCACATCTGATGTCTACAGAACGGATTTCTGTATCCTGTTAGATTATGTTTCTCAGGATTCCTGACACCTAGGACATTACTGTTATGTGGCAGAGCAACACGATAGTCAGACCTAGCACTGAAATGAGCCCTTTCCTTACTACAGCTGCCATGTATGTGTGGGAGGGAAAAGGGGCAACTGCAGTCGCAGACCAATGGTGCCAAATGAGTTTTTCATAAATCCAGCCCCAAAGCTTCATTGACTTTGAGCCCAGTTTGTAAGACTTCAGAAGTTTAACTTGTAAGTTTGCCGCTACAAGCACCCATTTCTTGAAATTCAGCATCATGACTAAAGTATGCAACAGGCAGTAAAGGACCACATTCTTATGGTGTCTTCTGTGGGGGTGGTGCAAAAGTAATAGGCAACCTTAGAATGCCAGATGCAGGGGAGTGGCAATGGGACACAGGCATCTTGTTGTCTTGTGTGCTCACTGATGCATCTGGTGGGCCACTGTGAGAGACAGGAAGCTGCACTAGATGGGCCTTTGGCCTGATCCAGCAAGGCTTTTCTTATGACCAGAATGCAAGAGTTGTCTTATTCTGTCACCTACTTGGGGCATAGACACAAATTGTATTCCAGCAGTTTTAGCCACGGTGTCCATACCCTACATGGCTTTTTGCCCTGCCCCCCTCTATGTACAGTATGTTGCAACAATATGCATGTCATTTGCATAATTTCCATGACTGTTTTGCTTTTCTTTGGAAAGAATCTGAATTAATCAGGAAGTGCTCATGAAATTGATAAGGTTGCTCCCATTGTACTAATTTCACAGGAGATGAAGATCAAACTGAAGAGCCTTTTCTATGAACCCCCCCCCCCATGAGAGTTGAACTGAAGGAAACAACAATGAGAAAATAGCCAGAAAATACTGCTTTACCTTGACATGCAAACCCAGTGACACTGGCAAATCATTATGGGCCACTGCTGGAGTTAGGCAAATAGGTCTCAGACAGCAGATTGGCCCATCTCTACCTACACGGTTTGGCTGCCCCTCCTTCCACTCCTTCAATTGGGAAAGGGGGATAGAGGGGACCGGGAAATGTGGAATAGAATACTGAGCTAGAATACTGGGAAGTAGAAGCGGGCACAACGTAAGGTAAGGAGGCAGCATTTAGCACGCCTCTTAAGGTATCAGGAGGTCTTGAGCCAACCCTGGATCTGCCTTTACCAGCAGTTTGACGTGCAGACACTTCCTGCTAGAAAAGTTTATCGTCGCAAGAGTTTCATCTACCAGGTTCTGTGCATCAAATTACCGTTGAAGCCAGAGAGGCCAGTCGGGTGGTTTTTATGTTGGTGCCTGGTGAAACTGGTTAGCATAGTACCGAAAGTAGGGAGACAGTTTCAGCTTCCACTTTGTCCTTACTCTTTAGCCAAATCGAGGCTTGCGTGGCCTTCTGGCAATGCCCGAAGCCTTTTCGTTTTCATTTTGTGTTCTCAGGCTCCATATAATTTAGCTGGTGTCTGCTGCCAGTTGTTTACTGTTCTTATATACAGTCTTTTCATTTTGAATCATTAGTTGCCTTGGGTGCCTCTTGGAAGAAGGGGAAGGCAGGGTAGAGGTGTTTCATAATAAATAAAAATAAATATGAATGAGTGCCTATGGCAGCTTCTCTCCTAGGGCTATCAGCAGCCATATCGAGACAACAGGAGAGGAAAAAGGTTCAAGTCTCCCTCCATCTTTCCCCTGGTCCTCATACTGGGGCCTTTGGCAGCTGCTATTTAGCGTAAAGAACACACAAGGTGAAACACGATTCAACAGCGCATGTGGTTTGGCCCTACAAAGACAATTCCAGACCCTGCTTCCTCAAACCCAGTGACTTGGCTTAACAAATACACCTCCATGAATGGTTGTTTTTTTTTTAATAAGACCAAACAGATTTTAGCTGTAACCCGAGGTTTGGGGGGGGGGGGAACCATCACCACATCTCCTTACGTTTCTCGAAACTCAGTAATGCCCGACAGGCTTTTAAAGAGCCTCTCTCTCTCTCTGTGTGTGTGTCCTTTCTAAAGCTTTTATTTCCACAGCCAAACAAAAGAGACTTTTAAAAAAGTATCATTTCTTTTTAAATCCAGCAGATCCTCAAGGCAACTTATAACAAAAATAAAATACATAATACTGAAATCAAATGCATCACCCTCGTCATTTGGCTGACAGAAAGTGTGTTGAACAGTCTCCCCACCTTGTCACTTTGTTTTTAAAATGCACACACACCTCAACACTATTAATGGAAAGCTTTAAACTGATGAAGAGGCAATTTTTTCCTCTTTCAATCACCCATCTTCTGACTGATGGGGGAGAAGAGGCCTTTCAATCCCCTCCTCACTGGATTATGGACTTAACGGGGGGGGGGGGGAGAGGAACCCTGACATTTTCCAAGGAAAATATTCAAACCACTCGTGGCAAATAGCCTTGAACGCACACAAAGCAGCAAGAGCCATTACATCTCCAGCTTTCAGCGACTGCCATGCTTTGTTTACCTGTTAAAAATTAAATCACAGGTTGCAAGACCTTCTGCGGGCCTTCTGCTCTTACCCCATATCTTTCTGGAGAGGGAACGTTTCTGTCCAATGCATGCAGTGTGGCTGGTTCCCCCCCCCCCGGGGTGCTAACTTACAGGCATCAGGAACTTCTCACACGCCTGGTGCCAGGTATGCTTGGCCTCTGGACAAGGGAGTCACGACATGTAAACACTTGCCTTTCTGGAGCAAGGCGGCAGTTCCCAAGCTCTGAATGTACACCTGCCTCTTATCTGTAGTGTAAAGTGATCACTCAAAGCAGTCTGCAAAAAAAAAAAAAAAGGCTCTCAGGCAGTGTGCTACATATCCGAGAGTTATCCCAGCACACACCATGGTAGTACAACAGCCTTTCCATGTCCCATCACTGCTGCTGCAACCACCTGCTTTACAGTTGGCTAGTACCAATGCTCTTGGACTAGTAAGGGTTGCTACCATGCTTACTGGCCTGGCTCCTGGGCCTCAAACCGTACCATGACATACAGCAGCACAAAAATTTAGCAGCTAACATTTTTGTCTAACGTAGAGAAAAAGGGATGGGAAGAGCACTACATGTTAAAACCCTCCGTCAAGACTTAAGTGGTCAACACTTAGTCACAATAGCAGGATGAGGGGAAACAGGTGGCAACCAGAAAAAAGGTAGTATAATCAAAGCATCATAGTTCGTGCAAAGCAATTTGCCTCTGGCTCATAACACGTCCAAAAAAAACCACCCGCCCCAATATGCCTCAATATCCCTTCAAGTATGGTTGCCACCTTTTCAACTGCCCTTTGTAGCAAACAGTGCTCATTTCGAAGGTATTTCCAAGTGATGGTGCTTGTCAGCACAATAAGGAAAGCAAAGCTTCAACGGCTGGTCTTGGAAGATCCAGCTGCTGCAAAGCACAAGAGCAGGCCAGGTTGCATTTTTCTGGTCAGTTGGCATGCCCCACCGTTTATGGTTGCATCTGTGGTACAAGCCCTGCTGTAACACAGGGCACAACAGGGGTCTTGCAGAATCTTCGTGCTGCCTGCTGCTTCTGAGGGAGATCAGCCAAGTGCAAATTGTTTACTTCCTCAATGTGGCAGCAGGTGTCCCTGTGAGTCCATCAGTAGGCACGAATAAATCATTAGACTAAATACAGTGCAGAGTTGTACCCAGCCAATAAATGAGAGCCGTGCTCTCCTAGAGAAGCAGAATAGCAGCCTAGCACACATACAGGTAAAACTTCTCCCCGTCATGGTGATGCACTTGTTATGCTTTTTATTTTTGCTGGAAGCAACCTCGAGGGTTTGCTGGGTTGAAAATAAAATACACTTTAATCTTTTTTTAAAAAAAATAGGGTAACAATCCCCCTAAAAGCAAAGTATGTGGGTAGAGTTTTCCTCACCTCATTTATCTCCACTGTGGAGAGAAAAAAATCTTCAGCGCTTATGATGTTGTAGTCAGTTTAATGCCCAGCCGATGAGGAAAAGCTCTCAGTACTGTGAAAGAGGGACCAGCAGCTCTCTGGGAGTAAGCCTTATTCCAAGAATAGGGTTATTACAAGTATGCACTCAAGAATGTGTCTACCACGCCTGTGAGTTGTAGGTGGGTATGAGAATTGGCTGCCTTGTATTAAAGCAGGGGTCTCCAAACTATGGCCTGGGGACCAAATCCAGCCAGCCACGTGATTTTATCCAGCCTGCAGCATCATAAAATATTTGACATGTTCACTCATTATCTTATTATCTTATCATTTCTCAGTTTAAGCACGGCATCATTTCTTTGCAATCGTCACATTTCTCTTTTCTGCAGATTACAAAAAAAGACCCCAGTGAAACCAATTCATTCATTCAAACGTCATTCATAAATAAAACAGGTTTTCTTTTTCCGACCTGCAAAAGTCCGTACAATATACAATGTGGCCCTTGTGCTGAAACATTTGGAGACCCCTGTATTGAAGCATGCCAGACATCTTCTTGACGGGGATACTCAAAGCCCTCCAACTGAGACAAATACCTTCTTGGAGCATCCTGGTCCATGGCTCCAGGTTTTTCTTAGTCAGAAGCATCATGCATTTCTGTGCAGCTCAGAGTTCCCCTTTGTGCAATTTAAAATGCTGACCACATCTTATCACATATAACACACTGATAAAAAAAGATTACTTACTAAAGCTCCAAGCAAGAGGGGACGGGGCGAGGGGGGGGGAACAGCAGCCTGTGGAGTCCATGCCAGTTCTTACACCAGGCCTGAATGCCTGCTGGGTCAGTGGGAAACTCCGAGACTACATTCAGTTAATTCTGTGCAAAGATCTGCAGGCCAGCTGGGTGTGTTCATTAACAGCTGCTGGCTCTGTACATACCTGAATGCCCAGTCGTGGCAGATTAATTCAAAGCTCCCAGCGCCAGCAGACACTGCGGGGTTGCTGCTGCAGCTGCAGAGGAGGAAAAAGCCCCTTTGAAACACTGCAGTCCTGGCTCAGAAACAGAAACCTGGAGTTCAGAGATGGGGGGGGGGAGATGAATGCTTGTTTGTGAGGTTGGCTAAACCCTCAAACTTTGGAGAGGCAAATATTAATCCACAAGTGCTCTTGTCTCCCAGCCCCTTCCCCTGAACTAAGCCATCTCCCACTCCTGGCAACATCAGACCCATAGGAAAATCTTCCACTCTGCTCCCTCTCCCCACTGATGTATCTATTTCTCCAGCAATGCTCCTTCTAGAAGGTTTCCGGGGTCCTGAACACTCATTCATTCTTGCTCAGAAGGCTATTCTTTGCACCCACGACCACTCAAATCCCCCTATCCCATTACTTTTTTTTTATTACATCCATGAGAAAAACCTCATTATACTGCACAATTATGGTTATTGTCTTTGCAACAGAAAACAGCACACAAGCCTGTTGATTATTTTGACATTTAGTGCTCCAATTTACTATAAATAAAATTCCCCTTTCAATCAGTCTGATGGAGCATGACTCTTCTTTTGCCCTGCTGTGACACGTTGGTTAAATTACCAATGGTACTCCAGCTGCCTTGATTGCTTGATGACCTGTACTTTTACGGCATTCAGTATTCGTTTATCAGGATTGGTTGGTTTGATCAGAGATATCCGAGAGATAAGGACTGCGGTCCTAGATACACTTTCCTGGGAGTAAGCCCCATTGAATATGATGGGACCTATGTATAGGATCACACCGTAGGGCTCCCAGCTTTCAAAGGAGCCCTAGTAGCTGTTTTGATGCACAGCAATTAGCAAATGATCATGTTTAGCTTCCCAGCTGGAAAACACTTCACCCTTAAGTTCCTGTATATACGTAGTATTCAATCTCTGTTAAAGAGCTGGGGTTGTGCTCCCCCCTCCCAGTTCGTTACCAGTCCTAAGTGGAGCAAAATTACTATACAGTAAACACAAAGTTTAGAACTTGTTCTAACTACTGTATTGGAAATTAGAAGTTTCTACCCATTGTGGGAGATTCAGCTATTTAGAACAAGAGTCTCCAAGACACTAAGGTTAAAGTAGTTTAGAACTAGAATCTTCAGAGACCGTTTGGAGTTTCTAGTTTTTACTAGTTGGAACTATTAGTAACTAATTTCAGGTTTTTATTGCAATATACAGTACAGTATGTGCCAAGTCCTTTCCAACTTTTTATCCCCAGCCCCAGTGCTGGGAAAACTTCAACCGACGCATTTCTCAGCATCAATCTTTGTACAGCAGTACAAAGCACAGAGGCCAGGCCAGAAGAAGCCAACAAGCTTATCTTTCCCCAGATCTACTTTTCAATTATTTGACCATCTTCCTGAACCCGAATGTTGTTTCTCAAAAACTCTCAGCAGCCAGACTAGATACGGACACAGCGTACAACAGTTTGCCAAACCTTCCCCACCCCCATTAATGAAAAGCAGTCATGGAGGCTGCACTTTTGATGAGAGAGCAGTGGCTGCGCAGAAGAAAGGATGCTTAACTCTCTCCCTATGGGCCATTTAAAAAAATGGAAGATCACTATCCCCAAGTATCACTTTCAACTTAAAACTATTGTCTGTCTCCATCCTTATTTCTGAAGGGCTCGGATTTTAGGATGATCATAATGGTGGCCAACTTTGCAGAAGTTCTGTTTTAAAGTATGCAGGATAAGATTGCCAACTGCTTAACCAGTTCCTGCTCCTGTGACGTTAGCATTAGCCAGGGGATGTTAATCTCCATGCCATGAAAGTTCTGATTGCTGCAGATTACACTAGTGTTAAAGGCATAGGAGCAGACTAGGCCAGCTTTAGGGCCAGCTGGCAAACTTACAGTGGTTCAGTATAGATTAATCGAACACAGACTCTGTAAAGCGCCAGAAAGAGAAGAGCTCTCTCCAAACATGACAGCTAGTTAAAAGAGTGAGGATTAAAACATTACTAATTGTGAAATAATGTACAATTAAAGCCAAGAATCTTAACTCTTTTTGTTCAGTTCCATTATATGAGGTTTTAAAAACTTAAAACAAAATGAACAAAACAACCCTGAGGAGCAGAGTAATCATTAGTAAGTACTGGTGCCAGGAGGGAAAAAAGTGCCCATCAACATAGTGAAATTGGAAATTACTATTACACTGGTAGCCACAAGTTACCACAAATGGTAACTTTGGTCATTTCACACATTTTGCCAAAACCAACCTGTGTATCCTCAGAACAGAATTGTGGTCAACATGTATGACACTTGTGCTTGCTGCAGTCACACATCAAGGTGTACACTTACAACATCTTAGCTGCACTGCTAAAAAGTAGTGTGTGACGGTCCCTGAACCAACTGCTAAAGAAGTCCAAAATCCATGTGTCTGTGCCAACAATGTTGCTGAGGTGGTGTCTCACTTGCCTGCCTTTCTCGTGTCTGAGGCTGTAACCCTATCTATGTTTACCTGACAGTACTATACCTTTTCAACTATAACAAGACTTCCAAGTAGACATGCATAGGATTCAGCTCTTTATTTACTTGTTAGTCTGGTTCCCATGCTTTCATGTATTTTACTTTCTTCTCTTGTTACTTTAATTATAATTTGTAACTACTGTACTATTTCTCTTAATAATGTTATACCTCATTTATATCTGAATACTTCAGACATACTTCAGGTAAGGGACTTTGTTGGCCTTACCTGGAGATTTAAGCCACAGTCCCTGACAGCTTTTTGTCACATTCAACTTAAATCACTAAGAGTGCAATCCGAACCTGGTGTTAGGCCAGCATAGTTAGGCCAGCATAGTTTGGCCTGCACAAGAGCCTCTGTAAAGTGCATTTGGACCACTCTCTGAGTCAGGGAGGATGGCGTACGTGTGTGCGCTGGCCTCTCTGATTCGGAGAGTGGTCCAAACATACTTTATAGTGTGCTGGACGAGCTTTGCTGGCCTAACTGTGCCGGCCTAACTCCAGGTTAGGATTGCACCCTAAGAAAGGCCCATTTAAATAATGGATTTAACTAAGTTGCCCATCTTAATGTTCATTTTTGCTATCTACGCAGCAGAGTTTATATCATGGGTCTCCAGAGTTTTCAGTACAAGGGCCACATCCAGTGGTGCAATTCAAATGAATTAACAACCGGTTCTATGACATCATAGCCGGAGCCAAAAAAAAACCAAAGCCAGCCAAGGTAAGCAAGTGGGCAGGGCCCGGCCATTTAACAACCAGTTCTATAGAACATGGGTGAACCCCCTGAATTTCACTACTGGCCACATCATGTATTTTATAGATTCACAGGCTGGAAAACAATCAGTTTTATAAATGAAATAAATTTAAATGAGTAGATTTTACTTGGATCTTGTTTGTAATCAATATGATATTATTCATATTGCAATTAGGCAATATTACGAATTTTAATATTGCCTGCACCTTAGGAATTATTAACTAGCAGTCAATCACATACATGATTCAGACTGAGGAAATACAATTGTATGTTTAGCATGCATATATTCAGATTTCCTTTTAATTAAGTTTTTAAAGGAAACAATTTGTATATAAAACGCTTTACAAAATGAAATACCTGGGTTTTAATTCATTTTTTAATCCAGTCTGCATATGAGCTCACAGAATCCGTCACTTGGGTCTTCAACAGCTCTCTTGATACCACCTAAATCCATAATTACTAACTCCCTGCCTAATGAGTCTTAGGAAACCAACCCCACCTGAATGCCTCCTGCTTAAACACAACAACTATCACCACCACCTCCAGCACATTCCCGACATCTGGGCTGGCCTCTAAAGTGGAGGTAAAACAAGTGGGTGTTGCCATGGCTCATCCCCTCTCAGTCTCTGTAAGGGAAGGCCTAGAGCAGTGGTCTTCAACCATTTTCACACCACGACCCCAACAAATAAGTAAAGTATGAGACTGGAGATCCACTGTAAATCCTGCTCCCTCCCAGAACCTGGTCCATCCATTTCCCCACCCCCATTACGTTCTCCTAGCACTGTTCAGCGTAACCACATATTTTTATTAGAGAGAGCAGAAAAGCTTACCCTTAAGCCTGGCACTAGCAAAGGCTGTTTTAGTACAATTGCTGAGAAGGATTGGGACACCATCTTCCAGTACCTGAAAGGCTCACCAGATGCCTTCCCCTTTCTTGGTGGTCTTCAATCTTTTTCATTCCAGTAAGGTGCCACAACCAATGCTTCACAACCTCATTGGGGCCACAACCCCAAGGCTGAAGAACACTGGCCTACGGGAAGCCTGGGGGCCCAAATCAGGGGAAGGGAAATGGACACATTTGACCAAGGTCCAGGTGCATTGGAACTCTGAAAGGAAGTCTCATTACTATGAGGGGGAGACTAAGCTAAATTGTAGCAAGTTACACTTAATAGATACATGCTCTGCAGGACATTCTTATCTTTGTATTTATGGGGCATCCAGATCTTGCAAAAGCCAATCAGGAGCCAAATAGTCACCAGCTGGCCCAGGCCTTCCTCCGGAATGATTGAGAAAGTCCAGTCCTGGTACCTGCAACTAGTCTCTTAGTAGGAACCGTCACAGATCTTTCTTGGACAAAGATTCCAAAACTGAATCAGGTCCCACTGGTGGGTTGCAACCAGATTTGTGGTGGGTCACAGAGCAGAGTCCCCAGTGGAAAAAAAAATGGGTGATGGAAAAAAAATCAGATAACTACCTCAAGTCCCAAGGCTTGAACAGCCATGAGGCTATTCAAATATCCAATAGTTGCTGATTGCGCTGCAAAGAGATGAGCTCCCACAGTTTGCAAGCCTGTGTAAATACAGGGAGATAAATGTCTGAACGTCTTTTCTAGTTATTGTTACTTCTAAATAAATAATATTACTATCTAGGCCTTTTTTGTGTCTCATAGGTGGGTCCAGACAGCAAGTCATTTTAAAAAATGGGTCCCAGTTCTAAAAGGTTTGGGAACAGCTGTTCTAGTGAGGCTGGGGCAATATTAGAGCTCCACTCCCTAATGCCCATACATTAAAGAAAAAATCCTGTAAACTTCAAATTCTAGGAGGAAGAACACCTCCTGAAGACACTCATGAGCAAGAGTTGACACAGACAAGCTTTTCTTCTGGCTGCTGGCCCTGGTGTGAGTCTAATTCTACCTTTCCAAATGAAGGAGCAACAAGGGGAAGAGGGGAGTTTCACAAGTTATATACCTCTGATATACAAAATGGTTTTGTTTTCTTTCATAGTGGGGCCACTATTATGTCTTCATTAATTAACTCATTTCTATACCATCTTTTGCTCAAAGATATCCAAGCAATTTTCAAACAGAAATACCAGTTCCAGTAGGTATGCAGCCCAAAAGATTTCACACCCTCAGTGTAGCCAAGTCAGTCTTCACTCAGGCAGCTCTCTCACAAGCCGCAATCCTATACAGGCACTTACCTGGACACACCCTATTGAACTCTGCAGGACTTATTTCAGAGCAGACTTTTTCAACAGGCAATTATAACAGCCAACAGAGAACTAATGGGGGAAAAGGGAGACAAAGCACTATACAAGTATCTTGGTACCCCCACAAACCCTTCTTGAGAATGAGAGCAAGGCCTAGGAAGATGTGGTGTATACACAATTACATTGCATGCTAAAAGTAATAGAAGAGGAAATTCATTTCCACAGTAGTCAATTGAGTAGCCTAGGCCACACTGAGATAAATCCAAATCCTAGTTCCTTCATACTCACACAGACACAAGCCCATAATAATAGGATGGTTTCTTTAAAGAATAGAATTAAGGTTACAAATTACTTTACTATAGAAGACATACAATGTTAAAACAATAAAGCTAAGCTCCTAAACTTACTTGAGCCTTACTTGGCTTACTTACTAAACTTACTTGAGCCTCACACTAGGATACTGTTATTTCCAACTTCTGCACGTAAGCAAAGAGTAGCTTTACCATCAATCATAACTGGTACAAACAGCAGTGCATGATGGGATAGAACAGCCAAGCCACACCCCTCTCCTCTTCAGGGTTTTTTTTTTTTAAAAATACTGTAAACTTAGCCCTTAGCCAACCAGCGGTTTGGTCCAGCTGAAGTTTCTGGAATATGAGCTCATCACCTGCGGCTACTGTTGGGTCACTCATTCTGACCCTTCCCAACTGGAGAATCACAGCTGCAGCCCCCTTCCAATTAGCAAGTCCTTGAAATCTGGCCTGTAATAATCATGTTTTGCACCCCACTGAAGTGAAACTCAGAGAAGAAGCATCAGTCTCGCTGCCAATTAGCTGGAGTCCCACACCTGCTGCAAAATGGCTGCAAGCTCACAAAATGGAGTGAGACCTAACTGCATGATTTCAACCTGTTTGTCACACTAGGCCCTTAGCTTTTATCTCAGTTGTGGAAAAAGGAAAACATGGAGCTTCATGAGCTGATCAGCTTGGCTCCAGAAGAAAAGGAGAGCAGGAAGTGCTTTAGTTTGGGTGATCTAAAACCCAATTGCTAGCCTTTGTGCTTTGAGAGGAAGACGGACTAGGGAAGAACCAGAACAAACAGAGCAGAAGATGAAGGAAGAACTAGCAAGCAAGCAGGAAGGCAGACTGGTTCTAAGAAACCTGTGCAATCCTCCTGCCTTTCTAGGGTCCTTGTCTTTAGACCAAGAAAACAGGCTGCTGTATTATGGCAAAATACTCCAACTGGTGAGATCTGGGTCCTAAGGATTAGGCTTGCTGGCCTTCCAGTAGATAATCAGGTTAAGGCTAGAGCATTGTTGTTTGTTTCCTTCTCAAAAATGGTTTGAGCAGGGACTTGGCAAATTTAGTCAAGGTTTGATAGCACAATCTTTGGTTTTGAGTCCAGGACCCCAAATTACCTTCTTTTGACTTAAGCAGGTTTTCTCCCAAGACCTGCCAAAAGTTGATCAGATACTCTGGGTATGCTCTGGAAATGATAACTCTTCTTGGGGGTAATTAGCCCCTTCACTTTCATTCAGGTGACGTGGGAGGGGATCTTGAATGTAACAGGGACAAATGCTTGTTGTCTGGCTGATATGATTCATTTTGGCCTGGCCAAGTGTAAATATGTCGCTTGGGGGGGTCACTCCACTGCAATAAGTGCTGAGTACCAGTTTGTAATGTCTCTCTCCCCTGGAGTATTTAATATGTTTTTTGTTTGGTTTTATTGTTCTAACCATTTACTGATTTTTGTTTGCTATGAGAATTGCTTTGTAGATTACCTTTTGTTGAAAAGTGGTACAGGAATATTGTTAATAAAATTGTGTTATGTTATTTGCCACCTCCAGTCATTATGGTGTTGCTTTATTAGATAATTCGTTGTTGTTGTTTTACAGAAGGTTAAAAGTGGCCCTGAGATCAATGGGGGCCCTTCACCATTTTACAAAATCTTCCTTTTAAAAAAAAAAGAAAGAAAGAAACATGGTGGGCGCAATCCTAAACAGTGCTGGATTAGCGAGGCCAGCCGGCCAGCGCCAAATCCAGCGCTGCTTAGGATGGGCTGGAGCTTCCCCGCGGCGAGGGAGTTAAAGAGCGGGCATAGAGGGGAGGAGACCGCGTGGCCCAAATCGGGACCACATGGCCTCACTGATGGGCTTAGGATGCGGCCGTACGGCCATCTCCCAAGCCCGCCCAGGTCCTGCCCAAGTCCCGCCTCCTACCAATCCCCGTCCTGAAATGGGACAGAGAATCCCTTGTGCCGACCATCTTCGGTCAGCGAAAGGGAGGCTCTCCGTCGGCTTCAGAGCTTCGGCGCTGCCAGCACTCCGCCCCTTGCGTCAACGCAATGATGTCTAGGATTAGACATCCTAAGGATTGCACTCTGTGCATCTCTGCCATTTTGACACCTGCAATCCCATCGGTCAGCAGGGAAAGCTGCTAGGATGTCTGTTGGGACTGCCATAGAGTCCTGCCCCAATCAGGTGAAACAAAAGGCTTAGCAGGAAATAACCTGCATCCTGCTGAGTTTGGCATCCTATTTTTTATTCTTCATTCACCTGATCATGGCATGTATGGGTTTCCTGCCACCAAGCAACCAATCGGAGCATTAGGACCTGGAACTTGGAGGTGTTCCTTAGAGCTGACTTCCTTGAATCAGGGTGGGACACTTTTCTGTTCCAGCTTTGACTGAGTTTACATGTCAAGCATCCCAATCCTATGCAGAATCTTCCGCTAATGCATAATGGCTTCCAGTGGTGCACATGGCACTCAATCAGTGGTCATTCTGCAAATGCTGCTGCAAAAGGAGATACATGCTGGATCTTATCCCCTCCATTACAACCTTTCCAACTCTTTCTTCTCATAAGAACATCCTTGTTGGATCAGGCCAAGGGCCCATCTAGTCTAGCTTCCTTTTGCTCATAGTAACCTACCAGATGCCATCAGACATATACCACCAAAAGAGGTTGCAGATGTCCAAGGAGACCCATAGGTGGCCTCAGAGCTTATGTGGAGGTAAGTTTTTTGTTTTTTTTTACTAAAGTCCCATTTGTCTTTGGGTGCCGCCCCCCCCCCCACAGCTGGATGCAGCATGAACCTTTTTGACATGAATGCATCAGCACTGCTGTCCAGGAATAACATTGGGGCCGCCTATGTTACATTGCTGACTGCCCCTCAGTGAGTATCTATCCAGACAGGTTTAGTTGAATTTGATCTTTACTATTTTCAGTTTGCCTCAAAGAGCACAGTCCTAACCTGCACTGAGAAGCCTGCACTGTATCCAGCACAGGTTAGGAGCAGGCTGGGGCACAACTCGGAATGAGAGGATTTTATTCCCCTTACCCTGTGTCATGCACCAGCCAGCCCTACAAGGCTAATTGGATCTGCATCCACGATTGCACGGGCACAAATCTGAGCAGCCCATGTCATGCTGGTTGGCCCCATACCAGGGAAGGGGGCTAGAATATGGCCTAGGTCACTCAGGTCGGTCCCACCCTCCCTCCTGGCCCAATCTGCCTCCCGGACTTCCCTCCCCTGCTCTCCTCCACCTTCCCCCCCCCCCAAAAAACCGTGGCTGTTCCACCCTTTCCTGCCCCCTGTGCCGGCTTGCTGCGGCCAACACCTTCTCCTGGCACAGGTCTGGCGCACATCTGTGCATTGGCCTACCCTGCTCCCAAGTAGCCATGAACATGCTTTATTGTATGTTTGCAACACTTGGGATTAGGATCATGCTGCCTGCCTAACAGCCGCTTTCTCTAATTGCAAGTGCCTGTTTTTAACCCTTTTGTCTTTCCCCCCCCCAATTTCCTTTCTATTTTTGCCTTTTTAAATCAACTCGTGTAATTTTTACGAAACTTGTCCATTTCTTTCTGTGCTGAGTAGAAGAGCTACTTCTCCTTGTCCATTATGACTGTAAAGGGCTTTAAGAATCCAGAGCAGGGTGGGTGTTAAAGCACGGTTGGTTGATTTCTTTAGACCAGCAGTCTTCAAAGTCCTACTTGGACTTTCAAGACCTGGTAAGTGCTTGAAGTGAGCTCCGACTTCGGAGCTATTTTAAGCATCAGGGAGGCCCGCAGAGGTGGCAGTGGGTCTCCCCAATGCTTTGGAACACCCCCTCGACCCCCCCCCCAGGTAAGGGCAAATGTCCCCAAATGCCCACAGCACAGTGATGGCTGCCACACTGCCAGGCATTGCTTTCTTGGGCCATGATCCGTGATCCACCAGTTTGGGAACCTCTGATCTAAAAGTCTCTGCTCACATCCTTTAATATATTGCAGGATCTTATGACATAAAGTGTCTGACCTGCAGAACCTGATATTTTTTTTTGACTCTGTTGTCATATATTACAGATCCTATGCCCCAAATGGAAAAAAGATATATTTTTTAAATTGCATCTGTTCTGTTTAGCTTGGGTGGAAGTTGGGTTTATATTAGTTAAAAGGCAAATCTAGGTCAAGGAGCTCCATCTATTTGCAAACAGAAGCAAGTGCATTGCATAAAGGAATATATTGCAATGCCTAATGGAGTATAACAAGATGTATCAATGTATGAAAGAAACCAAAATTAAGCAAATCATTATTATGTGCAGTTCACTGGTTACTGAATGTAACACACATACATTTTTATACAAACACAATTATAATGTATTTTTGAAAACATCTCTCTAGTTGGCAAAGTGGAATGCTCAAAGGCAACATGGATAATTTGATTTAAGGCTGTCAAATGACCAGAAAAAATGTCTAGTTCTTAAATACATGTTTAAATGACGTATAGCCTCCATTTCCCTCTGAATAAGCAGAACATGCAAAGCAGCTTACGATAGGGTTGAAAAACAGCAAAGTGATACAAAATAAGAACATAATATAAAGTGCACTAATAAAGAATAGAGCAAAAAAAAAAGAACTTTAATGCACAATGCAATCAGAAAGCGCAAACGAAATGAAAGCTGCAATCCTATCCACACTTACCTGCTGGGAGTAAGCCACATTGACTACAGTGGGCTCTTCTGAGTAGATATTGGGCTCTAAATTAGAAGGGAAGGACGGGTGGAAAAGGAAAGTCATCAGCCCTAGCTAGAAAGCTAACGGGGAGTAGACAGTTCTTAACCCCACTGGGTTATAGTAAAGGCACAGCCACAAAGAAAGCCCTGCTCCTAGTTGCTGTCAATCTGACCTCCGACAGAGGTGGCACATACAGCAAGGCTCCCCATGCTGACTCTAAGGGATGGGAGAAGGGTTTCCTCAAATAGCCCAGTCCTGAGTTGTACGGGGCTTTAAAGGCCAAACCTACTATCTTGAATTGGACTAGGAAACAGATCGGCAGTCAGTGGAGATGCTGGAGCAGTGGATGGCTTGAATCAAATCGCCTAGAACCAAAGAGTACACAGGCTGCCATATTCTGCACTAACTTCTAGACAGGCTTTAAGGGCAACCCCATGAAAGGACTGGGATTGCTGCAAAACAGTGCCTATGAGGACCATCACAGCAAAAGGCCCCGGAAGGACACCATAGTTGATGGTAGTGAATGCTGCTGAGAAGTCCAGGGGATCCAACAGGGGCACATGCCCCCTGTCAGTTCCCCAGCATGGATCATCCGCCCAGCTTTATATCCAAAAGCTTTTGACAGCAAGGGGATGAATGCCACCACCTGCTAATGTCTGCCCATTCAAGTCCTGACCCGTTCCTGCCCATTGTTGTGTATGCACAACATTGTTTGTGCACACCCCAATGCACACTGAGACACCAAGCTGGAAGAATGGGCCAATTTACTAACTACCATTTACAGATGAGGAAAAGAAGAAATCTGGAGACCTGCAGCTCTCAATATAGCAAAGCAACTATGGTGCGGAGGCTAGATCTAGTAAGGGGCACCAGAATACCATCTGGCCCCCGGCTGAGCATGGCCACCTGACTCCAAGCCACACCCCTGTCCAGGACTGACTCCAAGTCACACCCTTGTTCAGGCCGCACCAGCTTATCACCATCAATCTCACGAGGGGGGTGAGGCAGCCAAACAGTGCAGGGCCACCCCATGCTGCTGAGCTTTTGAAGCAGCCCCTGCAACCCAGGCCAAGGACAACCTGCCCAACCCAGCAGCGTCATGCTGCCGAAACGCTGGGCGGGAGGAACGGGTGAACGGGGGCGGGGAAGATGGCGAAACGGAGCGGTACGCAACAGGCGGGCTGCCGCTCACCCGTTCCTCCTGCCCACCATTCCGGCAGCATGACACTGCTGGTCCAACCCTTTGCACCACTGGACCGCTGTGGAAGTGGGTTCAGCCTAGCCTTTGCTGACTTCAAGGTGCACACCAGTGGGCCATGCTCATGCCTTTGAACCCACACTACAAAGTTAAAGTGACCAATACTGTAGGTTAAACAAAAAGAAAGGACCCAACCTACAATCTGAGGTAGGTGGGGGGAAAAAACTGTCCCCCAATGGCTAATCAGGTGAGCAGAAAAATTTCTACCTGGCCCCAAAAGGCAACCAGCTAAAGCCAGACTGTACAAAGGGCAGGAGTGAGGGTGTCAATAATTTGCATGCTATGGAACATACAAGAGAGGGAGACAGAAGGAAACGGGCTTTTTAAAATGCTGTTAAGCCCCACCGCTGCTCCAGATCATCACCAATCTTCCCACAGGGAAGGAATCTCTTGTCCCTGGACTGACCAAAATCCCGAACTCGAGCTTAGCAGCATATCAACATACTCTGATACAAATATCAAAGAACAGGCTTTGTATATTCTCTCCCCTTTGAAGAATTAAAAGCAAATATTCCATAGGGAGCTGAAAAATGAGCAAGCTTAATTTGATCATGTGTTCAAGATGCGTCTGTGGACTTGCTTAAATGCTTTGCAGATATTGGAAGGTGATATCGCCTGTCTTAATGTGTGCATCTTCTTGGTTACAGAATCCCAAAGCCAAATGCCACCTTTCACAGTGCAATGCTTTCATGTCACCTTGTATAACGTGGGCCAGCAACACCCTTTGCCCAGCCCTCAAGAATCTTGGACGAACTGCTCAGTGAATGAGTTCTGTTTGAATACGAAATAAAACAGTAAAGAAAGGGGGTGTTACCCTTCACTCATCTAGATCTGGAAAAAAACTGTGATGTGTTTGAAGAAGAGGAAAGTACAGTATCACTGTCCTCAAATGCACACTTTAGAACTGAGGATTTGATGGTGGATAATGGATCGAGTGTTGCACTTGGACATCTGCCTTGCAGGGTTGTTGTGCATATAAATGGGAGAATTGCTATACATCACCCTGGCGTTATTCAAGGAAGGCTGGGAAACGAATGTGGTTAAATAAATTAAGGTAACAAGATACATAAATTGGCCTACCGCAATGAAAACCAAACTTTCCAACAAGGCTATTGAGCAAGGCAGAAACCATTATGAAGGTAATAAATTTTTGACTCCCGAACAGAAGCTGTTAAGCAGTGCCTCCAGCCGATGGGGCCAAATCGGACCCTTTGCAAATCCTCCGTGTCTAATTGCTTCGTCATTCTCCAGCCTTTCAAGGTCTTGCTCAAGGGCATCCAAGGGAGAAGCATACGGTGTCGGCACCCCTGAGCAGCTGCTGAGTAACCCCCCTCTGCAGAGGGAGGGGGGCTTGAAGAAAATGTAGCTATTCCAGGCAGCCTATTCTATCTCAGTTATGGGAGACCAGGGCAAGGACAGAATGGAACAGAGAATTCACATTCTTGTCATACCCGCCTCTTTCACCCTCTCCCTTTGTTGCAGTTTCACATCTCACAGTCCAGAACTGGTTGAAACTGGCAT
>JAJKFI010000152.1:395823-406461 GCA_029204185.1 Lerista edwardsae | reverse complement strand
GTGTGTGTGTGTGTGTGTGTGTGTGTGTGTGTGTGTGTGTGTGTGTGAGACAGACAGACAGACAGACAGACAGACCCAATCTGAATTCATTATAGAGAGAAATATTAAGTCCAAGCACCTAAACCTGTTGTCAAAAAAAACCTGTTATAACCCAGAAGGGTTGAATTCTATTCTCTCAAGGTCTGCAGGTGTACCCAAACTCTTTACAATTTCATATTTACATAGCATTAATTAAGCTCATTAATTAATCAAATAAAAAGCAATGGGTTCCAATATGTAATTTTTTTTTCTTTTGTTCTGGCGGGGGAGGTGGGGTAACGTCAAGGGGGTAACGTCGGCGTATCTAAATATATTTTGGGGTAAAAGGTAAAAAAGTTCCCTGACCCCTGTTTTAGAGGCCATAAAAGCCATTTTCAGAAACACAAAATTAACCTTCACTGTGATCAAAGACATTTCTAGAATGACAAGGCTATCATAGTAGGTGGCTGAAAGAACTCATCTGTAATTTGTATGGTTTAATTATCACTCTGGCTGGAGAGAAAAATGTTTAGTGATGCTGATTCAGATAGTGAATGGATCTGAATATAGGAGAATGTGGCAAAAAGCAGTTTTGTGTACCTCTTACAGTGATCTGCAAGTAAGTTGTCCTGTGCCTTGATATCCCTGGCCAAAGGCCATTTTGAGGCCATCTCTCTTTCTTGTCATTGGCCCAACAGTGCACACACAATATATACACATGCTCAAATTCGGCATATCCAGAGTCATTGAGGCCCATTACAGGGGCAGAGGCAGAGCTGAATCTGGGGCTGGGAAGGAAGAATCTGGTAGAGATTCAACAGGTGAAGCTTCCCCAATCGCTTGCTGAAGATACACCATGATATGATTATCCGAATACTCAGTTGCACATTTTACACAGGAAACACTCTTGTTTTGTGTATGCTCCTGTTTCCCCCAAGGCAGACAAAAAAGCTTGCATGGATGACTTATCCACATCTTTGGTCTGGCATGCAGTTAGACACACAGCAAATATGTTTGAAGTGTGAAGCAACCCTAAGTTTAAAACACAATTCACTTGGCAAATAAGATGGCGTCCAAAAAGGCCTTGTCTATGCACACGGAAGCTCCCTTAGCTGCAGTGGCAAAGCTATCATTTGCAGTGCTGCAGCTCAGCTGGAGTGCCAGATGATGCCCAAGCAGGACTGGTGCAAAAACGTTCCTCAAAACAAGGCCCTCTTCTGCAACCTCAGAACCAGGAAACATCCACTAAAATGGCCTCTGCCCTCCACTTTGCTTTAGCAGTCACAAATGGCTCTGAAGGTGAGGGTTCCCGCCCCCCAAGAATGCCACTGGTTTCCTCATCCAGATGTTGCCCTGGGATTGCAAGGTGCGCCTTGCCTGCTGCCTGCATCTCAATTCAGAAAGCGCCCTCATTCACTTCCTCAGCTGGCTACTGGTGGGGGCGGGAGGCTGAAGCTCCAGCTTCTGTGTTTATTTTATGCAGGGGTTGGAGGTATTCAAAGAGGCTGCTGGCCATTGATTCGGGAGCTTACCACCAAAACACCACCTCCCTCATCTATCCCTTCTCACAGGAACTCAGATGCACACCCTTTCCTCATTCCTCATGCTGCAAGCAAGCCGTGTGCTCTCACCCACCTCACTGGCTTGGCCTCTCTCCTTCCTCATGAGGTCCTTGATTTGTTTAAAGGGACAGTGTGAGAAAGGAGTGGGCAATGGGTCAATTTGGCTCTATCCATAGCAGGCTGCAGAGAGCACAGAGCAGAGAGCACAGAGCACATCTGTGTGCCAGAATCCCTGACTCCGAGAGTGGTGTAAACATGCTTCACAGTGCATTTGCAACACTCCTGGGACGGGACAAGGGACTCATGGGGCGACCTGGGGGTCAGTCATTCTCCTTCCATCCAATCTTCTCTACAAGATATCTAAAATGGGAGAACCTCCCTTGCACTTCCTTGAGCTTCTTGAAAGAAGCATTGGGATTATAAACCAATGAAAAAACATACCTGACATTTTCACTGTTATATATTCCCACACCTATAGCTGGTGCTTAGCATTGCCCCACGTTGATTCATTTCTAATCAGTTTGGAAGAAGGAAGCACCAAAATAATTAGCCCGCAAAGCAACATCCGAGCTCCCTCAGTCACAAAAACACTAAATTAAAAAGGAATTCAGGAGACTGCATGATGGAGGCACATTATCCTCACAGTGAGAGCACAATCCTAAACTGGAGTTGGGCCGGCATAAACTAAGCCAGCAAAGTTTGGCCAGCACAAAGGCTACTGTAAAATGTGTTTGGACTGCTCTTGGAGTCAGGGAGGATGGCTCACGTCTGTGTGCTGGCCTCTCTGACTCCAAGAGTGGTCCAAACATACTTTACGGTGTCTCTTGTGCTGGCCGAACTTTGCTGGCTTAGCTTCTGCCGGACTAAGTTTAGGATTGTGCCCTGAGAATCAGCCATGCTATTGAACAGGCATTTGAAAGAATTAGGAGGAGAAGGTGGAGTGGGGTATGTTATCAAAATCTAGACCATTCAAGACTGCTTTTGAGTTAGCAGTACAACACAGAAGGGGGTTGACCCAGAAACACCTTGTTTCTCCTTCTTTACCAAAACAACAGTGACGCACAAAGACCCACAAACTTTCCATCTGAAATGTAGCACATTGGCCACAACCTACGCACCTGCGACAGATTTCTGCTGAGATAAGTGATTGTGTGATAGCACAAGGTGCTGAAACCACCAGTTTCGGTGGGACATGTAGGCAGGCGGATATTTCTAACCATAGCAAGAAGGGTGCCACTTAGGCCCAACCTCCTTACTTGAAATGAAACAGGCAGTGTGGTAAACCATGCTCAAGGGAAACTGTAGCACCGGCAAATGTCAAGCCACATCCTGTTGTGCCTGCATAGGCCCTCTTTGTGCCTCTTCTTAAAGGGAGAGTATCAAAGTTGGCTACGTGTGCAACTAAACTTCTGCAGAGCCTTTAGAAATGTCATCTTGCCACAACAGTTGCTCTCAGTGACGCCCAATGCCTTGAGCAGGGTTTGACCTTGTGTTCTGTGAATGAACCACAATGCATGCTCTTTCAAGCTGAAATTAATATTTGGAAGTATTCAAAACATAAAACTTTTTCCAGCTTTGGTTAGGGCTATTGAGAAAGACATTCTCCCCGTAAAAAACTAACTGGAAACATTGCAATACTTGTGCTACACTTGTATTCAAATCATTGTCAGGATAATTTATAAAAAGAAACACAGTAAACTCTCACTACAAAGAAACGATCTGTTATTTTATTAAAAGATGAACTAAAGAGAATCTGAGAAAGATTAAGAAGCACAATGCAGTCATAGTTGAGCACTTTACCACCCATTAATGTCAACTGAACAGCTAAGCACATTCTTAAGGATGCAATGATAGACATATTTGCTTAGGAATAATATTTACTTCTGCAATATTTACCTACTTAATCTTTACTTCTGAATAAACACACGCAGAGTTTCTCTCTCTCTCTCTCTCTCTCTCTCTCTCTCTCTCTCTCTCTCACTCACTCACTCACTCACTCACTCACTCACTCAGGGCATAATCCTAAACTGAGTTGGGCCTGCATAAACTAAACCAACACAGTTTGGCCAGCACAAGGGACACCGTAAAGTATGCTGGGGCCACTCTCGGCATCAGAGAGGCCATCACACAGACATGAGCCATCCTCCCTGACTCCGAGAGTAGTCCAAACACCCTTTATGGTGGCCCTTGTGCTGGCCAAACTTTGCTGTCTTAGCTTATGCTGACTTAACTCCAGTTTAGGATTGCCCCCCCCCTCTCTCTCTCTCTCTCTCTCTGTGTGTGTGTGTGTGTGTGTGTGTGAGAGAGAGAGAGAGAGAGAGAGAGAGAGAGAGAGATTTTAAGACTAGAAGGCAAGGGACTTTCTTTTAAGTAAATGCAGTTCAAGTGGAAAAGAAACACAAATATTCCATAAAATGCACTGTGATGCTAAAATGCTTTATAACACATAAGAGAATAGAGGGAATTTCCAGGATAATTCAAAACAAGTATTTTATCTTAAGACACTTCTGAAGAACTTATCCCCATGCAGCTCATTCAATTCAGGCGAGATGTCCTCAAGTGAAGGTCTTCTCTTTCACTGACTGTCAAAAGAAAGGAAAGAGCAGACTGTTAGTCCTGGTCTATATAGTCCCGATTGCCCACAGAAGTCAACTTTTTAATAAAGTTGAACATTTGCTCTCCAAAGCCCTTTTACTGTCTCAAATGCTACTGATTCATTCAATTCCACTGAGATCTGCTTCTCATTTTAAGGCTTGATTCGCAACAGCAACAAAAACAGGCTGATCAATAAGTGTATGTAGCAGTCCCAATTGTCTTCCTCTTTCACAATATCCAGTCCAGTAGCTAGCTTACTTTTCAGGCAACTTTTTTTTTCCCCTGTGAGGATATGAGAAGAAGTAGAAATGGGCTTTTTATTATTTTTATTTTTTGAGCTGTGCTGTAGTTGTCCCTGGTTGCAACATGTACCTGGGGCTAAGGCCCATTAAACACCATGGAACTATGTTGCCACGCAAATATGCATGCAGTTGCAATGGAAGCCACATGCACAATGGAAGGAGAGAAAAGGCAGGAGTGTGCAAGTCCAGGGTTTGTTCCTGATTGTCCAAGGTGGATTGTCCAACTTTCCTCCCCAGGACCATTTTTCCATGTATCACCTTTTAGAGGTACCACCTCCATCCCCAGAGGCAGCAGCTGTGCATAGGTGTGGGGAGTCTGCCCCACAGCTAGGGTGTCACTGTGCACCCTCCCCCCCTAACCATGCTTCTTTTGCGGCTGTGCACAGCCACACCTTGCCCATTGCTGCTCCACTGTCTCAGCCACCGCCACTTCCAATAGGGTTGGGCCCAGCGGTGTTATGCTGCCGGAATGCTGGGCAGGACATGCGGGTGATCGACAGCCCGCCCGTCGCGTTCTGCAGCATTACGCCATTTGCGTAACCAATTATGCCGCTTGCGTACGTTACGCAACCCGGATGTCCCGCCCAGCATTCCGGCAGCATAACACCACTGGTTGGGCCATTTGGCCACCGTGGTGATGGGGCCAAGGACCACCTGCCATACTGCCAAGTACCACTAATTGTACCTTTACTTGAAAAGCACAGATCTATGCAGCCCATGTTTAGGGAGAAAGAGTGCAGTGGAATACTGGGACATGGCTGAATGTATGTTGCATTCTCATAAGTAAGGGTGTGTGGTGGGGTTTTTTTTTTTGTTAAAAGCGCATAAAAACAGAAAACATTGCCCTTTTGGTGTTAAAATACACACAAAAACAATGCATTTTGGTGTTTATTTTCCATAAATTAAAACAGATTATTTTCCAATTTGAAATAAATTAAAACAGATTATTTTCCAATTTGAAATAACACTATGACTGTGGCTGAAATTCTATCCACACTTACCTGGGAGTAAGCCCCATTGATTATCATGGACCTTACTTCTGAGTGTACATGCATAGGATTGGGCTCTTAATCTGTTTATAGTACAGTATATCATCTATATCACCTACCTAGTACACACTTAAAGCATTTAAAATTAATAAAAATTGAGAACTTGGACTGAGAGCTTAGAATGAAAACACGAAACATCACTTTCTGCTGTTCAAATTGCGAAATCTGTGAAAAACATCACAACATTTTCAAACACCCCTACCCATAAGAAATCAGCTGGACCAAGGTATCGAGAATAGGGTGTCACCTTTTTTCTTAGCATCAAGCCTGTTATGAATGCCCCATACAAGGTACTCTTCACAATGAGAAGAATGTAAATCAGCTCCCCAAGATTGGTGCTTTGGAGGTACAGATCTAAAAAAACACACAGGAAAGGAATACAAATGACCACAAGGTAAAAGACTCTTCTTTGGGGTGGTTGACAAAGTGGGGGCAGCAGCTAAATCACCCTCCTGTGGTAGTTCGCTCCACCTAGGATTTTCTTCTTCTTCTTTTAAATAACGAGCTATGGAGGGCCAAACCAGGGCAAATACAACCATACACAACTGTGGCCCAACAGTCCTTTTGGGAGAGGACGACCACTTCTCGGGGGGGGGGGGTATCCTGGGACCTGAAAAGCACCAGCAGGGAAGGAGAGCTGGCTGGAATCCTGCCCCAAATTTACCTACCACAACCCTCCCCCCTGTTGTTCCAGACATGTTGCAAACATGCATTTGGAACGTTGCAGGAGAAAAGCTGCTTTGGAGCATGCCTCATTTGGCTTGCCATTCAGCCTGTAACACGACAGCTTCCCAAATGCAAGCTTGTTTTTAGAAAAGGAACATTTCTGGGTTCCGATGAACCACAGCTTCTTGGGCCTGTTAGTGTTGGGCCTATTTTGGAACAGCAAAAAAGGTGTGTGTAACATCACTGAGGTTTGCTATATTGAGCTCCCATGTAGGGAAGCCTCTCCGTGGCTGAGACTGCAATCTTAACTGCTTGCTTGTTCTGCTGGAGGCATCTGGGCTCGCAAAGGGAAGTCCAGCAAGGCTGCAGGCTGCATTACACCTCGCCTCATATGCTCTGCGGCCTCTGACCTGCCCAAGTATGCCATATTGCCAACACTTCAACCCACAGGAAGCCCAAGATGATGACTTCACCCCTTGGGACACTGAAGGCCTTCGGGAATGTGAGGTGACTGTTTCTTCCCAGTGGTGTTCCTACAGGGGGAGCAAAAGGGTAAGTCATGCAGGAGTCTGAGCACCTGTGTAAAGTGGTCCTTCCCCCTCACCTCCAGAGCCATTCGCAGCTTGGAGAACAAAGCCTCTGAGCCAACTCTCTGAGCCGCGAATGGCTCTGGAGGTGAGGGGGAAGGACCACTTTACACAGGAGCTCAGGCTCCGGCAACAGTTAGCATTTTGCCCTTCCCCCTATAGGAACACCAATGGTTCTTTCAAAACATTCTGGAACCAAAGCAAAAGTATCTGCTGATCTCCAGTCATGAATGAACAACAAAGTAAGCCATGCTACACCAGAGGTAATTTCTTCCTATCTGTGCCTCAGTTCACAGACATAAACAGAAACTCTGCAATCCTATACACATAGCAGGGAGTTGAATCCACCGAACTCCAGAAGACTTACATCTTCTGAATAAATCAGTTTACTGTGAGAGGAGCAGAAATGCACATTCATCTCAACAGTGCACAAACTTGGACGGAAGAGCAGATAATCTCATCTTACCTTTTGCAGCACTGCCATCACAAACTGAAAGCAGAAGGAGAAGAAGACAGATTCGTTATTGTGAGGGCTAGGGAGGAGGGAGGGAAATTATGGTGTTTGGGGCATATATAGCTGACAGACAGGACATTCTCCCATGGAAAGGCTCCAGAAAGCCAAAGCAGCTCACCTGAATGGCACTAAAAAGTGTGCAAAAAGGAAAAAGTGAGTGACCATCACAGCAAAAATGCTTAATGCAACAACAACAAAAAATTGAAAAGTTAGGAAAAGACCTTTGCTGTATGATTGGATTTATTTTGGGTTGTGTATGTCTACAATCACTGCAATTATCCTCCTGCTAACTGGGCAAGAGGCACATTTTCAAGTGGTGCTCCTCTTATATTTAGCAGGAGGAGAGTGACTGTCCTTCTTCCCCTCAGCACAGTGTCTTTTCCAGTGGCTGTTGCTGGTGGTGTTCTGCATTTTTTTTAAGATTGTGAGCCCTTTTGGGACAGGGAGCTATTCAGAACCCAATCCTGAAGCTGATGGTAAGCTGTTACCACTGACTCCAGGGTCACAAATGCGCCATAAACAGGTTCACAGCACCGCTAAAGGCCATACCACTGGGCCATACCACAGACCCTCTTTGCCACAGAGGGGCCACTACATTGTCAACCACAGTAAGTGCTATGGTGGGCTGGCAGAGTGGCTGTTGGATGTGGGGAGGAGGGCGGAATTGGGCAGGGGGAAGGGAGGAGTGGCCCCAGGAGGGGGTGTGTGAGACTGGCGGCATCACTTGCTGCTGCAGTCTGAACCCCCATGTTGGGCTTGGATACCAGACATGGGGCGTGTTCCAGTCTCTGCCGGCAAAACAGTCAGCACAATTGGACTTGAAGAGACCAATAGGCACCCCTGTGCCCTTCTCCTGAGGTGCCTCTGGTGCCTGCCCAGCCCTGATAGGAAGCGCAGTAGCTGTTTAGTTACAGCTGTGCCTCCAGTGCCTGGGCAGCATAGGATTGGGCCCAGCCTTCACCTGGCCCCACTACCTGACATTGACAGACTGGGGGAAAAAAAACACTAGAAAAAAAGACATGCAAACATTGATCTCCCTATATTTACACAAGCTTGCAAGCTGGAGGAGCTCAGCTGTTTGCAGGGCAGTTACAAGCTATCTAGTTTTTGAATATCCTCAGGGCTTGATGCAATTAGTTATCTGATCTTTCCATCTCCCAGGTTTTCATTGGGCGGCTCTGCAGGACCCACCAGAAATCGAGTCACGACCCACAGTTTGAGAAACACTGTGTTAGACCATGTTACCAGGAAAGAAATGTAAAAAAATAAAGCATTTTTATTTAAAGAAATGTAAATAAAAAATAAAATAAATGTAAGAAATAAAGAAATGTAAAAAATAAAATCACTTTCTTTAAACTTGATTAATACAGAGCACATTTAGTTTTGCCAACAGCCTTCCTGCTTTTCACATACCTTGCCCAGGTATTGTAGCACTATAGGTGGTGTTCTTTGGGTCAAAGTAAACTTGGCATGTGAACTCCTTTGTCTCCTCCCACTCTTTCTTTGTGACTCGCAACCGACTGGTCAGTGAGAATTTCTTTACGGCATTGTCTAAGTTGGGTTCTTCTGTCTTTATCCCCTCTGTTCTTTTGTTGCCATCCAAAGTCCAGGTGAGAATGACATGATCTGGATAGAAATCGGTAACTAAACAGACAATTGTGATCTTCTGCTTTTCTTGCAGCTCCTGAGTGGATGGGGCAAATATGATCACATTTGGGGGGGTGATGTCGTCTTCACTTTCTGGAAGAGAAAGTAACACGAAGCACCTTAACCTAGATGACTCACACATGCAGGTTTGTCAGGTGATGATGACAAAGGGTGCCATGCATGTGTGAAAATGTACTTCCATACATCTAGCACCACAGACTGAGCTTTCCTGTCCTCTGATGCATCACTTCATAATGGCTTGAGTTCACACATTCAGAGGCCATGTCACGTGTTCATTGCTGAGCAATCCACAGCCCATTCCTAAGTAAATGCCTATGTGGTGATTCAGCAATGCTGGCACAGGCTGCATGGCATCCCTTGGGGGAATTTGGGCTGCGGGAGGTCTCGCTGGAGTAAGGGGGCTTTTGTCCCCTTGCCCCAGGGTAAGCCGCAGCAGCTGCAGTGGGTCAGCTTGGACCGGTGCCAACAATATTTCTGGGGCAAGTCATGGTTGATTTGAGTTGAAGGCCCAGGAAGGGAGAAAGGATATGGCATGCACTGGCACTGCCAATCCTACCTTCTCCTGGGCCTGATCCAACCCCACCCCATCACCACTCTCTTCCTGCCCCATTCCACCCCATGACCTCCCCCTGCCCCAGACCTATCTAGTCTGGCAGTCATCCCTGCAGCCACTAGTGCCTTCCCACTGGTGCGCCTGGCCTTTGCGCTGTTGCAAAGCGCTTTATGGTGCTTTTGCATATTCTGCCAGCACAGAAGCTGGTTAGGATTGGACCACTAGTGATGTGAGGTGGTATAGCCAACTGATGTACGTTCCTGGGTAAATTGGCCCTTACAGAAGCCCTTTTCAAATGACATGATTTTCCTGGGGAATCCTTAGGGAATCAGCAAGGTTGCACCCATTTTTCTCACTTTCTGCTTCCCCACTTTCTACATGTTGGTTGATCTTTGGTGCACAGAGAGTAGACATAAAGGCTTTGAAGGCAAAATTGGAGCAATCTCTTATCGGGAATGAGGGCAGCAGGCAAGATCCTGCAAAAACCCCACCACCACCAAATGTTGATTTTCCACAGAAGATTATGGGCCCAATCCTATCCAACTTTCCAGTGCCTGTGCAGCCACACTGCAACCCTGAGGAAGGGGAGCAAATGCTCCTTTAACTGGAGGAGGTTTCCATGAGTGCCTCTCCACCGCAGGATGCAGCACACACCCTGTTGGCACAGCTGCACCCGTACGGGAAAGTAAGATAGGATTTGGCCCTATGTCACTTGGGCAGGACTTTATTCTCTCAAGTTCTATTCATACAATTCTCTGTGCACATATGGTTAGCAAACTCTATTGTCACATGACTAAAAGCGCAATCCTAACCTGGAATTAGGCCTGCACGTTTAGGCCAGCAAAGTTTGGCCGGCCCAAGGGACACTGTAAAGTATATTTGGACCACTCTCTGAGTCAGAGAGGCCAGCACACAGATGTGCGCCATCCTTTCTGACTCCAAGAGTGGTCCAAATGTGATTTACGGTGGCCCTTGTACCAGCCAAACTTTGCTGGCCTAACTCCAGGTTAGGATTGTGCCCTAAGAGCAGTTTCACTGCATCATATGTTGTTTAAATGTGCCAAGTGTGAATCCAACAAACAAGTCAATCAATCAATCAATCAATCAATCAATCAATCAATCAA
>JAJKFI010000152.1:369958-390389 GCA_029204185.1 Lerista edwardsae | reverse complement strand
TTATTATTATTATTATTATTATTATTATTATTATTATTATTATTATTCCTGTAAACCGCTGTGAATTTTGTGTTGAAAAATGGTATATAAATAATATTGATTGATTGATTGATTGATTGATTGATTGGTTGATCTCCAGATTGTCTGTAATCCAGGAGTGGCACAGCTAGAGATCATGATGCCCAACATGGCCTCAAGCCCACTGTTGCTGCCTCTGCCATGGCATGATGAAAAAACAAAGCCCTTAACGTACTGCGTTACACAGTTTTTGCAAACCCGGGACTTCTGGTTTTCTTTAAAGGGACCATTTGAAGGAAGGGGCTCTTTTATTTGCACAGACCCTGCAAATAAAATTGAACCCCACATGTCTGGGTGTGTGAAAACTGCATGATGGAGCATGGTAAGGAAGTGGATGATCTAGTAAGGAAGCTCAAGCACATGGGAAGCTGGTCAATACAGTGCATGTCTGCGGTGTGCTGGAAGGAGGTAGTGGCAGACTCGCCATCTGCCACTGACACAAGCTGCATCAGGTTGCCTCATGGCTAGGCCAGCCATGTTCTTTTCAGTCCATCTGGGCCCAGGACTGCTCAGGCCCTGAGTTGACTGTACAGACTCAACCATTCACACGAGTTTCAGCTACAAAACTGAAACTGCTCCCCCTTTTCTCTGACATGACCTTCCCATCCTGAGGCCTTCAGGATTTGCCTTTTAACGAAGCAGCCCTTAACACCAGCCTCCCAGAAGGGGGAAGAAATGGAGATATATTGTAATCCAAACACTTTTGTTTCCCTCAAAAATGTTCACATATTTTGCCTGGCGGGTGGGAAACTTCAGTTTCATTTGGAATTTCACTTTAAATAAAATTATTATTATTATTATTTATATAGTGAACTGATAAATAACTTATTCCCTGCCCCCAAAGAACTCACAATATTTTTTAAAAAAATACAAAAGAGACACTAGCAACAGGCCCTGGAAAAAGCAGTGTGCTGGAGTGAAAAGGGTTCTCTCTCTGCTAAATATAAGTAAAGAGGACAGCACTTCATTGGCCGTTCTGCTGCCTAGAATCATGGGGCATTCAGTTATTCTCCAAAACTCTAGTTTCACACTGTGGGAGAACTATAAAAACATTTGCCGCTCAATCTTCCTTTACCCGTGACCACCACCCTCCTCCAGCCCAGCACCCAGAGCATTTGTCTCCCTCAGGTAGAAGATTGGGGATAGAATTAAGCAAAGGCTTCATAGCCAAGGTGCATTTTAAAGAGGGTTTTGATGGAATCTCTTTTCAAATCTGAAGCAAGAGCCTGTAATATTTTTGGGGGGCGGGGGAAGGTCCTTCTTTTTAGATCTTTCATAGCGCAATCCTAACCAACTTTCCAGCACCAGGGCAAGGACAATGCAGCTCTGAGGTAAGGGAACAAACATTCCCTTACCTTGAAGAGGCCACCGTGACTACTACTCCACTGCAGAATGCAGAACATTCCCCATTGGCACAGTTATGTCTGTGCTGGAAAGTTGGTTTGAAATGCACCCACAAAGATGTTTCTGAAGGAAAGTTTCTATCACATACAGCCCAAATTAAATCAAATTTCCATACCCCATGTAATTATTGTATAGACAGACAAGTATGGAAGGAAAAAATAGCCAGAAATATGAAAAAGTTAATCATAACTTTGACTATACTGTATTCTATATTTTGTGTGTTTTGTGATTAATGCATGGTTGACTCTGTATTTCTTCCCCACCTGTTGTTGATAAAAACCCAAATATGGATTGTCAGGTTTTCCACTGTGTGTTTTTCCTTGGCTGAAGGCCTTGGGATGGAGATAAAACCTCTCTGAGAGAGAGGATAAATACTGAGCGGTTCCTCTCGGCCTCCTACCTGGGAAGAAATTGCCATGAAATTCATTTTGTTTCTTGCCTTTTTGGGAGTGGCTGGTGAGTCTGGGGTTCCCTTGTAATTTCTGTCTGGGCAACTGGGTGCTGAGATGACTATTTATTTACTTACTTATTTATTTATTTTGCACATTTTATACTGCCCTTCCTCCAAGGAGCTTGTGGTGGTGCACATGGTTCCCTGCGAGGTAGATGAAGCTGAGCGATAGCAACCAGCCCAAGTTCACCCAATAGGTTTCATGGCTAAGCACGGATTTGAACCTCTAAATCCAACTCCCAAACCACTACACCAGCCTGGCTCTCATGCAGGCTCTTCTTGCCCCTTTTAAGCCCCTTCTTATCCCAAGACCGGCAGCATTTTCTGTTGACCTCCAAACGTACCATGACATGCACGTCCCTTGTTGCAATAGAGGGGGTTGTTTCTAGTGCTTTTCCTGGTAGGCTTGTTGGGACTTGTAGTTCAGTGCCAAACCAGATGCTCACACATGGGCCAGGAAACATGAATGTGGGTGCTGAGATGGCAAAGCCCTTAGGTGCCCCAGTGGGGTCTGTCATGGAGAGAAAGAAGGGGGCTGAGTGCTGAGCAGAGAGGGAGCCACAGGAGAACCAGGAGCCTTACCTTGCAGGAGGAAAGCAGTTGGCTCCCCGCATCCAGAGGGTGTCGCAGGGGCTGGGACGGCAGCAGAGTAGTGCCGCCCACCGCCCGAGCTGCCGCCATCGCCATCTAACTACCGTGGCCCTCCTGGTGGCCAGGCAGGCTGCGCACGGCAACCATGGGCTGTTGGGAGACTTACATCACCCCCCTGGAAAGGCTTTTAGTGTAACTTCCAGTAGATTCACTAGCACAAAAGAGGAAAACCAGCAGCACTAAGTGTGTTGTCAATTTGACTGCATATGTGACAAAGGGCCTAATTCTATCCATTTTTCCAGGGTTGGTGTGGCCATGCCAATTGCAGTTGGGAGGGTGATCATGGAGGCCTCCTCAAAATAAAGGACATTGGGACTGCATTGCAGCTGCACTGGCATTTAATTGGAAAGTTGGTTAGATTTTGGCCCAAAGAAAGATAGAGGAGAGTCATGAAGTCTGAACTGGAGGCTGATGTGTGTTCCTGAAACATCTACCAGAGTATGGCTCCCAGTGCTCTGAATATGGATTTTCTTCCTCCTTTACCCAGTGGCCTTCCCCATTGATGATGACGATGATGACAAGATTGTGGGAGGCTACACCTGCCAGCCGCATTCTGTTCCCTACCAAGTTTCCCTGAATTCTGGGTACCACTTTTGTGGCGGTTCCCTCATCAACAGCCAGTGGGTTGTGTCAGCTGCTCACTGCTACAAGTCGTAAGTAAAAAATATTTGAAGTTCGCTGCTTGCAGAGTACGCTTGTGCAGAAACGTTTGCATATATTCCGCAAATATTTGTGAAGGGCAGATTCCACCTACAGCCCACCCCATCCTCTGCTGTCCCTCCCCTCCAAATCACTGTTTTAGCTCACTTCAAAATGTGTCTGGGGCAGACCCTCAAATTTGGTGGCCTGACTCATGGCCCAATCGTAACCTGGGATTGGGTCGGCACAGTTAGGCCAGCACAGTTTGGCCAGTACAAGGGCCTTTGTAAAACGTGTTTGGACCATGTTCTGCTAGAACCTCCCTGCTGGGCCTCCCCGAGGGCCCCAATGCCCACACTAGGCTTAGTTTCCCCTTTAAGTAGCCTCAGAGATAGGCAAGAGGGAGGGGGTTCCTTCACCCACTGGTTTTCCTCTCTTCCAGCAGCCTTGCTTGGATTCACCAGCTGGCCAGCCTCCTCCAGACTGCCGTCATCACCGGCTTAACTCCAGATACCCTAACTTGGCACCACAAAACTCCACCACCAAACAATAGGCAGTCAGCTTGCCTAAGCCACACCTGCCTCCTCCACTCGGTGGCTCCAGGGGCATGGCAGCCATACAACAACTCTCCAACCAAGGCACCACAGGAACCCACTCACAGTTCCAATAACCAAGTATTCAGCCAGTCCAACCAACCGTCCTTCAGTCAGTCAGTCAGTCAGTCAGTCCATCCATCCAGCAAGCCATCAGTCAGTCAGTCTATCCAGCAAGCCATGAGTCAGTCAATCCACAGACACTTTCCTTCCCTGCTACACCTGTCCGGTCTGCACTTACCTGGTGCTAACTTACTGCAGCTCCTGCCTCCAACTTTATACTGAGGCAGGCTTTAATTCATCAGCCACAGCCATCTGCACCTGTGCTAATTGCCCTTCCTAGCCAGGGCCCTCATCAGCCTGCAGCTATGTTCCTGCTGCAGGCAAAGAACTTGGGGGTTAACGCTGTAATCCCTGGCTTATTTGGACAAGGGGCCATTGCTGATACCATTCCCTATCTCCTTGGAGTATCTCTTGCCTTTTCCAGTACAGACCATTCTCAGAGTCAGGTAGGATGGCCAATATCTGTGTGCTGGCCTCTCTAACTCTGAATGGTCCAAACATACTTTATTTTACATACTTGTGCTGGCCAAACATTGCTGGCCTAACTGTGCTGGCCTAACTCCAGGTTAGGATTGCACTCTCCTTCGCAGTCAAGTGAATTCATAATTCACCTCAATTCACAAGCAAATTCATCTACATTTTGAGGCAGATGCGAGAATGTTACATGCCACAAACTTTCCATCACTTTAGAAAATAGAGGTGGTAGGTCAATTTGAAGAAAATTTTGATAGATGGAGTGAGGCAGATCAAATTTAATTTTTTTAAAGAGTGCATTTGTGTGTGTGTGTGTGTGTCTGTGTGCATGCATGTCAAAAGTGACACGCCACAATGTTTTGGGTGATACATCAGTTTCACCGACAGCAAATGAGGGCGCGATCCTAAACTGAGTCAGGCCGGCATAAGCTAAGCCAGCAAAGTTTGGCCAGCACAAGGGCCACCACAAAGTATGTTTGGATCACTCTCGGAGTCAAAGAGGCCAGCACACAAACATGAGCCATCCTCCCTGACTCTGAGAGTAGTCCAAACATGCTTTATGGTGGCCCTTGTGCTGGCCAAACTTTGCTGGCTTAGTTTATGCTGGCCTAACTCCAGTTTAGGATTGTGCTCTAAATTTGTTTTACTTGTATTTTCTTTTTGTAATTATTTGATGTATCTTCATATAATACATAGAACCACACATGACTGGACTGTATTATTTTAATTTATTTTTTAATAAATGAATATGTAATTCCTCTTTTGTTTAGGGGGCACACCAGCAGAGTCAAGTTAGGCGTTTTATGATTTTTTGACACACTGAGTCCAAAAGTTTTGCCATCACTGAACTAGTATAGGCAGTTTGCTGCTCCCCAAGAGCAGCAATACTGTAATATGGAGTGGCCAAACTTTCTTAATTTCAGAGCCACATACAATAACCTCCAGATGTTTGAGAGTCACAATATTTAAGAAGCTTTGAAATTCTTAAATATATTTACTCACCATGAACATTAAACTTGCATTTTAATCCAGTGGACTCTCAGTTTTTACCCAGTAAATAATTACTAATTTTGTAAATTTTTATTTACCTTTTATATTAATTGTGTTTCAAAAAGGAGCTCGGCCAACATATTTCTGAGAGCCATGATTTGGCCACCCCTGCTATATTACCTCCCATCACACAGCTTCCATTAGCACTCTTTACATTACATTACAGCGCTCTTGGTCCCAATGTGATTCACTGATGTTCTAGTAAATGGACACAGTGCATTCTCAGTCAATTAGCTCCTGTTCCCTGCCTATTAGATTAACAATGTTTTTGAGAGTGCTGTTTCGTATAGCATTCAACTTTCTGGAATGGATCCCACCATTATGAAAGGGATGACTGTATTTGTGACAATGGCTTTGGGTGTGTGGCTGCCCTAAAGTGTTGGATGATGATGAGGCTGATCAAAGTTCCTGCTCTCAATCCAGACGTATCCAGGTGAGACTTGGAGAACACAGCCTGACCTTAAATGACGGCACCGAGCAGTACATCAATTCAGCCAAAGTCATTCGCCACCCGAGCTACAATTCTGGTACACTGAACAACGACATCATGCTCATCAAGCTGAGCACCGCTGCCACCCTCAACAGCCGCGTGGCATCTATCGCTCTGCCCACAAGCTGTGTGACCACCGGGACACAGTGTCTGATCTCTGGCTGGGGCAACACTCTCAGCAATGGCAGTGAGTTCTCTATGTATTGTTGGTCAAAACACAATATACAGGGCCAGCCTTAAGCCAATGTGACCAGTGTCATCACATTGGGCCCCGCACTTTGGGGGGGCCCATGCCAGCGCAGCAAGTATACCCCCTGCTGCTGCAGCCGGGATCTCTATAGGCTGTAAGTCAGTGGGGTGAACAGAGCAGCTTTACCTTGGGCCCTCCCACCAGCCCCTGCCTCCGAACTGCCCAAGATGGGCTTCCTGGAAGCAGTTGGCAGTGACGACATCATGTCACCACCACCTCTTTCCAGGTGCTACACTTTGCATGTGGCACCACAAGTACTTTTCTTTGTGAGTGGGGGGCCCCCATGAGAAGGGGGGGGGCCCTGGGGGAATGCCCCACATTGGGCCCCACCACTTCTGGAGCTGGCCCTGATATCATATGCTGGCAGGTCCCGTGGAAAGTTTAAGAGATGAACATAACAAGAGGGATAATAACTTATTTGTGTCAACCTGACTAATCCAACCAGTTTCATGAACATTTATTCTCATTTCCACTCACAAATGCAGTGTCCCAATTCTCCTTTCTCTTGTGCCTCCCACAGATAACAGCCCTGACCTCCTGCAGTGCCTAAATGCTCCGGTGCTTTCTGCCAGCCAGTGCAGTAGTGCCTACCCAGGGCAGATCACCAGCAACATGATTTGCGTTGGCTTCCTAGAGGGAGGCAAGGACTCTTGCCAGGTAAACAATCCCCAGCCCTGGACCTATCCATGCAATGAAGGAAGGCCTCGAGACAGACTTGTAGAAGCTTTGTAGGTCTCTGTTGCTTAACAAGGGCCACGTTTGGGACTGAGCAGGACCAAAAGAGATAATAGCAGGGGCGGGGGGATGTCTTGGGGTCTGAGGCAACACAGGGACCCAGAAGAGAAGTATTTGGGAGCAAGTTAAGAACCACTTGCTTTTTCTGTAACGCAGAGGCAAACACAACACAGACTCCATAGACCCCATTACAGTATACCGCATTTACAGCAATACAGTAAGCGTGCCATCTACAGTGTGCCTGTATTGCATCTGTATTGCTTCACACATCTGAGAGGCATTTTTATACAATAAGCAGGATGGAATTAGCATCGCAATTACACACTTAATGATCCCATGTAGTGATCGAGAGTTGACAGCGATACTTCAATCTCATTTTCATGCTTATTGTCTGTTACTCCTTCCCAACACCACCACAACGGAGCCTTGGGTACCTGATGATTGGGCCCTCTGGAACGTGGGGAATAATCACCCGTCCAATCAGGTACAAGGCTACCCTTCTGCTCCTCCTTCAAAAGTGGCAGCCCTGGCTCTCTCTTCAAGACATAAGAACATAAGAAGAGCCCTGCTGGATCAGGCCAAAGGCCCATCTAGTCCAGCTTCCTGTATCTCACAGCGGCCCACCAGGTGCCCCAGGGAGGCATGAGACAACAAGATGCTTGCATCCTGTTGCCACTTCCTTGCACTGCCACTCCCTTGCACATTTACATAATTTTGATTCCAATTGCTCTGGTTTGCTTTTGTGCTTTATTCAGCCCTGACCCTGCATGTAGACAACTAGTGTATCAGAGAGAAGGGTTTTAGACTACCTTTCTGAGTCCAGAGAGGGTTTTTATGTGGCAAGACTAAAATAAGCAACTTTCTCGGCGTACACATATCTGTAGCCTGAAGCCATAACTGTCCAGTAGAAGTGTTAATGTTTTTTTGAGTTGGCTGATTATAGAAACTGGTCCTGAGGCACCACAGTAAGCAAGAGACTGTTATATTAAAACACATTTGCACACATAATATTCCACTAGATCCAATGAAGGCTAGAAGAAACACTGCTTGTTTACAGGAAGTACATCAGTGCTTTTTAAAAAAATGGAATGCATGGAGCTTTTTTGTCATAATGTAAATACATCTGTGTGACAGGTGAAAATGTATGCATCCTAATGCATGCCGTCATTTCTTTCGTCCCACTATTCTTTGCTATGAAAGCATGTTCTATGGTTTATCCAACACCTGCAGAATTCAATATCTGGTTGACCGTAGATGATAGCAGCACCAAACAAATGAATGTGGATGCCACTGGAAACAATGGCTCTGTCATTCAGCTCTCAGGCCCTGTATACACTGCAAACTGTCATAGGTTTTAGCTTGCGTGGCTGCTGCAACTTCCCACAAGGATCCTGGGAATTCTAGTTTTGTAGCAAAGCCTCTCTTGGAAATGTCTCACTCTCCTTCAGAGCTATAATTCTCAGGGTTCCTTCACCAACTTTCGAGGCTGAAATTGCTTGCGGCAACATACGTCCTGCAGGAAGGTTATGAAAACAGCCCAAGTGTCTTAGGGCGCAATCCTAACCAACTTTCCAGCACTGACAGAGCCGTGCCAATGGGGCATGTGCTGCATCCTGCAATTGGGAAGCAGTCATGGAGGCCTCCTCAAGGCAAGGCAATGTTTGTTCCCTTATCTTGGAGCTGCATTGCCCTTACCCTGGGGCTGGAAAGTTGGTTAGGATTATGCCCTTAAACTGCTGTAGTGTAAATGTGCCTTCTTAAAACCTGTTGCCTGTCTCCCTGCCCAAGGACTTAGAATCACATATATCATCTTCCCTCTGTAACAGTAATGCTTTTGTCCCTTTCCTCTTCAGGGAGACTCTGGTGGCCCTGTCGTCTGCAATGGGAGGCTCCAGGGAATTGTCTCCTGGGGCATTGGGTGTGCTCAGAGAGGCTATCCTGGAGTCTACACCAAGGTTTGCAACTACGTCTCCTGGATCCAAAGCACGATCAATTCCAACTGAGTCCAGATCTCTCCTCCTCCTCTCTCTCTCTCTCTCCACTTGCCAATCTGATGTTCCAAAGAGTTCAAATTTAGGTACTGAACATGCAAAAATAAACAGCAGTGATGATCAGCAGTCCTTTCTTTCCAGTGTTTTCTAAGAAATGAGGTACAAGAAGGATGGGAAGCATAGAAAGCTGGATTAAAGACAAGTCTGATGAGTTTCACTTTGTGGTGTTTTTTTACTGAAGTCAATGGCTTTTTCCGTTCCATCGGTGGCACACATTGTCGGCAGGATTTCATTCATTTGCAGAAGAATGAAATATTAACAGTTTGTGGTTAAATGGGTTTTCTCTTTTAGGCTCAGCTGTTGCAGCTCTCATTTCAGAAGCAACACCAGCTGCAGAACCAAATGTGTTTCATCCCACATTTCTCCTGAGAGCCCCATTTTTTTGCCTGCCACAGTGCAGCTGAAGCTGTTGAGAGATACTTAGCTGCTTCATGTATGTATTTGAGTTGGAGGGTAATGCAACGGGGCAGACAGCTGCCTGCAAGGATAAATGCGAGCAGGAATTCAAAAGCTTGCTTCAAATTCATCCATCTATATTCACTGGTTGACGTTTAGCATGTGTGAAAATACCCATCACAGATTTGACACTGGAGAATTCTCATTTCCTCCCACCTAACCACAAAGACAGTTGCCAACTGCTCTACAACAGAGAAAAGCCGTAGTCATTCCATGGTAGATAATTGGCTAGAAATCAAGGCAGTCCTTTTGTCATTCTCTTTCTTCTCATGGAATTCACCATCAGGATTGGTGGTAATGGCCAAAGGCTTCAATGGCTTTTGAAGACATTACTCATGAAACCTACTGAATTCAGAAATTGCCTAGTTCAATCCCTCTTGTTAAGGTGTCTCGGGCAGCAATGCTGAGAAAGACCATGGCTGGAAATGATGGAATGCTACTGTCAGTTGAAAAGGCGCCTGCAGGCTTATACACACTTTCCTGGAAGTAAGCCCCATTGATCTGAATGAAACTTACTTCTGAGAAGACATCCATCAGATTGTCTGTTGGGGGCCAAAGGTGTTATATGAAAAGTTCATGTCTCTGCATTTAGGCAGTACTCCCCCCTACTGGAAATTATTTTTCTTTCTAATGAAAGGAATATTTGCAACAGACTAGTGCAGCGATTCCCAAATTGTGCGTCACAACTCACCAGCCATTTTCTGTCTCCTCCTGTGTCCTCCAGCCAACCACTCTGCAGAACTGCAGACACAATGCTTCAATTTTTGTTCCAGTGCTCGAGAAGTGGTCTTGACATTCCTGCTCAACATCACCACTTGATTGTTCTGTTGACTACATCACCAGTTGAAGCCATGTATCATTTCTGCTTTCTTGTACCAGTGCATGCTAGTCCCACCCAGGGCTCAATTCTAATCTGGCATTGGGCTGGCAAAGGGCTCTTGCGCTGGACCAACACTGTTGCAAACAGGCCGTAAGGCCCGTAAGTGCGGATTCGGTGGCTGGGTCGGCACCACACCCAGCTGTGCCAGCCTAGCACTGGCTTAGCTCTGCTGGCACAGGGTCATGCAGAGGGTGTGCCAGAGGTGGGCAGGAGGTGAAATGGGGCAGAGCCGGGGGTGACACTGGGGGCAGAGATGGAACATGGCCATTGGGCCGTATCCAAACCCCCGTCCCCCAGATTCAAGCTGCTCCTGGCCACAAGGACAAGGCCACTAGGGTTTGGGGGCGCAGATCTGAGCAGCCCCATAGGGCTGGCTGGGGCTTACCCTGGGGTGAGGAGAAAATATTCCCTTGCCCTGAACTGAGCTGCTGTTGCCTCCTAATGTCATTAGGATGCAGTACAGGTGGCCTGCCTATTCCAGCACAGGTTAGAATTGCGCCCCTAGTTGTCACTTCGGCACAGAACAGGTCAGAGGTCTTGACTTCTCTTTTCCGACCACCATGTATGGAGGCAGTAGTGTCACTAGGGTCGGTAGCATACTGTACAATCATGGTGTCACCCTTCATGGACCTCTGGCAACATGGGGGCACGAGCTGCGCAGACCACTGACTTGGAGGTGATGTGCCAAAGCAGTGGTGGCTGCCAAGAGTTAGCTGGCAAAGCCACTGTGAAAATACAGAGGGACTAACCAAAAGCCAAGCATTGCTGGCCAAGGCCTGAGAATGGCCATCCTGTGGCCACCCAAACGGTGGTGTCAAGTGGATGCAGTACCACTCAAATGGTGACAGTGTGACAGACCCAAATGCCAGAAGCAAACACTGGTCCCAAGCTAGCAAACATAAAAGGAGGCTGAGGGCACAATCCTAACCTGGAGTTAGGCCAGCAAAGTTTGGCTGGCACAAGGGCCACTGTAAAGCGCATTTGGAGTCAGAGAAGATGGCTCATGTCTGTGTGCTGGTCTCTCTGACCCCGAGAGTGGTCCAAACGTACTTTACGGTGTCCCTTGTGCTGGCCAAACTTTGCTGACCTAACTGTGCCAGCCTAACTCCAGGTTAGGATTGCACCCTGAAAGTCATTTTGGCGTCACACCCATGCTGTCTCTCAGTGTGGTCTGCACCCCTGCAAGACCCCACCATATGGAGGCTGTTTCATAGCACTAGCTGTCAAGTTTCAACAAATAAACAAAATGGGAGGATTGCATTAACTGCACTCAAAAGAAAGAGGGATGTCACTAGCTACTTTAGATACTGGATACAAATTCCAGGCAGTGCCTTCTATGCCTGTGATGTCCTTCTGCATCGCCATCCAGTTCTGCCATTTTCAGAGCAGCACTAAGAGCTGGGAAGACACAGGGAAGAATTTGTGATGAGTTCCATGCTCTGTGCACCACTGTGTTGTTCGCTGCAGGTGCAGTAGAGAGTCTGGGATTGAGATACAGCCTTCACCTCCAGCATCAGCTGCGTCTTACTAACACGCTCCACCGAATAGGAAGAGCCTTCCCAGGTTGGGTTCTCCTTATCCCCCGTTTCTCTAGTAGTTAACAGGAAATGTAGTTGGCCCTGGAGGTCCTGGATATACAAGCTCAGCCAGGCGTATAAAGTATTCTTCAATGTGCAGGTCACGGAGAGGGGCAGGTCCTCCTTCCTCACCACTGCATAGGGCAATGTCTGCTCCACCAAACCTTCATCTGAAAGACAAAAGGGGCCGCAGTGAAGAAACCCTCTCTGTGGCTGCTGGCTGCATCCTGGTCTAGATAAACCCCAATAGCCTTTGAGTCACCTGAGAGACCTGTGGCCAGCAGGCTGGAAAACACAGAGAGGAGTAGAAGCATCTGCACAGAGATGAGGGCGTGGCTGGAATGTTGAGGAACCTCTCCACAAAGACTTGAGAGACAAATATCACCCATCTGTCCCTTCTTTTAGAAAGGGGTGTGGCCAGGAGTGGGTGTGGCCAGGTTTGACTGATTACTTAAGTCTCTCAGTCTCACTTCTCAATGCCACACACCATGCTTATCAAAAGGAAAGGGGTGTTTGGCGGAAGAGGAGACGCAACGCTGGCAGCAAAAAAGCTGGCAAGGGCAATATTTAATATCTGTTTCTCCTAAAATGGCCCATGGGGTACAGTCCTTACTGTAACTTTCAGATAGAGAGAGAATCCAGTCCAAATGAAGTACGTAGCTCTATGTGATTGAAGAGATCTAAGCCTGGATAACAGATCAACATAATGTGGAGAACTTCTCCCCACCCCCAATAAGAGAGACCAGGCCTGATCATAATTTAAGGCTGCCTGCGGGTCGTAGTGGCACTGGCACAGACTCTCCGACATCCTGTAGGCAGCCAGAGACCATGTGAGGGCCAGGGTGTAGTTAGAGAAGTGCAGGGGGTGCAACTTCACCGGGGAACAAGCTTGAGGGGGGCAAGAAGCTGAGCTTGACATTAGTGGCCAAAATTGTGAAAACCTTGGTATGTATGAATAATACCATCACATTATATGGTAATTTAATGCAGAATGAAATGAAACAAACCAGAGTGTAATATATTTACTCTATCAAAGGCAATGGCCAAAAGAACAGAGAAAACAAAAATACACTGTGATGTCACAACAGGAAGTGACATCACTACCGGGGCAAAATATTGCCCTGGGCTACACTTTCATTAGCTACACCTCTGAAAAGGGCAGAGAGGTACAGAAACATTTCATTTGCTTACTTGACTCCATTGCCACATGGGGCCCATGGGTCTATTTTAGAGGCAGGGAGGCATGTTGGGGCAAAATGGAGTAGATTGGTGAAGGCTTTGCCGCCAACACCTGACCTCTGCCTGCCTCGCCATGCCCTGCTGGGAGGTCCTGAACCTCACCCTCTTCTGCCTCCTCCCTGCCCCATTTTCCCCACCATCCCCATATTCAATGACCAAGAGTTAATATCGCTCCCAAGTCCTTGTTCTCATTTGTAGTCTTGGCACTTTACTCCTTTATGCCAAGTAGGGCTTTGTAATTTCTCTTGATTGGTTGAAAGAGGGGGATTGAAGTCCGTCTTCTGCAGAAACTTGGCTTATGGTGGATGCTTGCTGTAACTGAACAGAGAAGCGAGGCACCTGACACCACTTCCTCAGAAAACGGCCATCAAAGAAGAACAGCTGCGAGCTGAGTCTCCAAATGCATGCTTTTATCAGTGTAGTGCTGTAATTTCATGGACTTTTGAATGCACTCAAAAGCAAAACAGGCTTGGCTGTAATGGTCTGTGGCTCTATTTAAAGAAGAGGATGTTTAATTCAGTTGTTGTTACCAAATGTCATACAACAGAAAAAGACCGCAGTTACTCCATGTAATGGTGTGTATTTGTCTAGAGATCAAGTCAGTTCTTGTGCCATTCTGCTTCTTCATACAGCAGCATCACAAGTTATGAGGGTCACTAGCTTTACAATGCGTCTGAAATCAATTGAAAAACTCCTGGAAAATAATCTTCTTAATGGATGTTACCAGATTCTGGGACAAGAAGCAGGAGAGCCCCATCAATTGAAACATGTTTTTGTGAACTTCCAGAATGCATCTAACTGGCCACTGGTAAGAGAAGGCTGAAAGTATTGGATCCTTGGCCTGATCCAGCAAAGCCACCTAAAAAACCACATTTTCAGCCATTTTTTCAAAAGAAAGACCGTTAGCGCTCTTCGTGCACTCATGGCCCATTGCCCCGCCTCTCAGAGATGGATAGGCTGGGGCTGGGCAGCTGATTGGCTGCTGAGGCCAGTCGAGGCGGAGCCGCAGCCTCGTGGCCAGGCACGTTAGCCCAGCCAAGCTCATTGCGGCTCTGGACGGCGACCCCACCCACCCACCCTTTCGCTAGTCTGAGATTAGCTGGTCGCTCTTAGAGAGCTGGGTAGGAATTTTTTGCCCTCCTCTCAGATTGGCTGGAGGAGAAGGAGTTTTGCCTACCCCAGACTGGCGTGGAGGTTGGTTGCCTTGGCCAGGCGGGAGTTTAGGTTAGGCAGTTTGTTGGCCACTTGGCATGACAAGTGCGGGGTGTGGGTAGGCAGTAAAGCTCTCGGTGTACATGTTTTCGGCAGATAAATTGAGAGGGAGGCACAGCAGCTCAGATGATGCCTACCCGGCTCGAAGAGTTGTAGGCTAACCCCTTGACTATCCTGGCAATGCTCAAAAGGTTGCCTTCAACCTGAGCGGGCCAGCTGCCCAGACCCCTTTAGGGGCAACAATGACAGGCCATCTTTGCTAGCTTTGCTTTGGTCTTGAGTTGGATAGTATGCCCAATGAGATGGATACAGGAGCATAGATGGCTTGGACCATCTCCTCCTGTAAGGTCCCCGCACCTGGGGGTGAACAGTTTCCCTCCGGTTTAGTAGTTAGTTCACTGTTGCAAATCTGTGTTAAACTGAATTAATAAAGTGGCCCAGTTAAACTCCAAAGCCGTAGTCTGTGTCCTTATTGAGGGTGTATGGGTAATGGCTGTTTTGACTCCATTTGCTCAAATAGTGGCACCACCAGTGCTGAAAATGATGCTTTTCCGGAAGCATCATTGTATTTATGTGTGAGAACAGGCAGTTCTAGGCAAGATGTTCCAAACAACGGTGTAACTTTTTAAAGGAGCGTCATACATGCTATAAATTTACACAACATTGCCCCCTACTGGAAAAGCATCCTAGCATCTTGTACAAATATCTGCACCTGATAACTCAGGATGCAATGAGAAAACTCATCATATTTTAGGGCCCAATCCTATCCAACGTCTCAGCTCTGATGTAGCCACAATTCCAAGGTAAGAGAACAAACATTCCTTTACCTTAAGGAAGCTTCCATAACTGCCCCCCCACACCAGTGCATGCCCCGTTGGCTCAGCTACGTCAGTGCTGGAAAGCTGGATAGGATTGGGCCCAATTTATTTTAAAACAGTTTTACCTTGCTTTTCTCTCCAGCAGCAGAATGCCTGTCCAGGGCTGCCCTCTGCCCTGGAGCTCCCCACTCTTGAATATCACAAGCAGGGCAATGGTGGAACTTTCACCTACAGTGTATCTAGTCCATGGTCAATGCTAGGTCAGAGGGTTGTCACATCTGAGCCCTTGCAAGTAGTCCGTGATTAGCTGTGCAATCCTAAGTAAGGCCGACATAGTAAGGCCGACATAACAGGGCTGTATCCTAAAGCCCATTAGGAGGAGGCGGCAGCAACGTGCAAGACAAAGGGAGGTTTTCCCCTTGCACCCGCGTAAGCCCTGGTCGCCCCTATGGGCCTGCATGGATCTGTGCCTGTCCTGGCCGGGGACGGGCTTTAGGATATGGCAGTACGGCCGTCTTGCATCACAACCCCCATCTCTGCCCATATGATATGCAACCCCATACAGTGCACTCCCTTACCGTAGGGGAGGCTCCAGCCTCCCGTATGTGCTCCTCGGATCTGCGCCCACTAAAGACTGGGCGCAGATCTGAGACAACCACGCGGCCCAAATCGGGGCTGCGCGGCCTCGTGGACCGGCTTACGATGTGGCCGTACAGCCACCTCCCAAGCCCGCCCACGTCCCGCCCATGTCCCCCCTCCCTCTCACCAATTCCTGCGCCACTTCCACTTGGAGACTCCCTCCAGTAAAAGGATGGACATATGAGTATATATGACTTGCACAGCTTCCAGTCATTCTGTGGGGCTTGTGGTGGAGAACATGCTCATGCATCATGTCCCATGTTCATTTCTGGGCCTGGAAAGGGGCTGCCACTGGGATCTTCCGCCTCTGGGCATGAACAGGCATTGGGCTGAACTTGGGCTTGAAAGATCTGTTCTCTTATACGCTTGCATTTCCCTGTGAAGAGGTTTGTGTTTGGTTTCCTCAGCAGTTGCCTCACTGTGTAATCTTGCTTGGCACAGAAGTAGGTGCCAGAATCTTCCAGCTGAGCACTCTTCAGCTGCAGGGACAATGCGTAGTTCTGTGTTCCATTGCTCGCGAAGCGGCCTTGGAAGTCCTTCTCCACTTTACCACCTGAACCTTCTAGTGAGTAAACCACAAGTTGAAGCTGGGTATCCTTCTCCCTTCCTTGCTTGTACCAGTACATGTAATCATGCCGAGTTTTCAGTTGGGAACAGGTCAGAGTTTCAGACTTTCCTTTCTCAACCACCATGTATGGACGCTGTTTCACAGCACAACCTGTCGAGATGTAAAAATAGAGCAGACGACAACTGCATTAAAAGAAAGTGGAATGTCACTAGCAACTTCAGATAAAGAACACTTTTCTAGCAGGTTCATTAAAATTGCAAACGTGCTGTCTAACCCCCTTTGCATCAAATAGCTGTTTCAGGGGGTAATTAATATATGGAAAGTGATTTTCAGTGAGAAAATGGTGCAACAAAAAACATTAATGTGTTCCTCACAATCAAGGTTGGACTCTTCTGAAACTATTTTACCTGTTGTAAGAGTTGCTTCTGGATTGATATACACCTTCTAAACAAAGGACGTAAATACACACATCACTTAGGTTCAAGACGTGTGTTGTTTCTATTCCTGCCTCGTAGGAAGTCCAGGACATTGAGTACAGTGGAGCTTATTTCTGAGGAAACATGTATGGGATTTCACTGCTGGCTCACAGCTTGAAATTTTCTGTCAATAGGCCAAATACTTACAATTTCAAAGTTGTTAAAATCATTGAAATTCCTAATGGGTAATCATTGGCTTACAAGTGGGCCATGTCCTAAATTATGGTGGGTTGTGTCAAAGGAACTAACACAACTTTTGCCTAAGGTTGAATTGTAGGGAAAATTTTGGGTGACGGAGCAAACAGTAGAACCGAGGAGACAGGCAAATAGAAGAAAAACAAAGTGCATGCAGAGAGAGTACAAATATCAAAGGCAAACAGATTACAGCCAAAGGATACCTTTTTCAAACAGTTGAAGTGGCACAATAGAGGTATGGTTAATCATGACTTGATCTCTTACTTCATATCATCGGTGTTTACTGGTTTTTCCCCCAGGAATCTGCTTGACCCAAGAGATCAGTGGGATGACAGGTATATGTAGATTCATTGTGAGAAACAATCTCTCTATTCTAGGTTATCAATTATAATTCACTGTCAAATAATTGTCCCCAGTCATACAGTAAAAAAATTAAAAATAACTCGCATATTTTTGGATGAACTTAAAGCAAATGTCTGCTCTGATTCAATGTTTGATAGTTGTGGGTGTGAGAGCACAATCCTAACCTGGAGTTAGGCCGGCACAGTTAGGCCAGCACAAGGGCCACCGTAAAGTATGTTTGGACCACTCTCAGAGTCAGAGAGGCCAGCACACAGACGTGCGCCATCCTCCCTGACTCCAAAAGTGGTCCAAACACACTTTACAGTGACCCTGGTGCCGGCCAAACTTTGCTGGCCTAACTGTGCCAGCCTAATTCCAGGTTAGGATTGCGCTTGGAATTATAGTGTTTAGCCACTTACCTGAAGAGAACAAGAAAACGATGAGCGTATTGAAGTTCATTGGGACAAAGGGACACCTAGGCAGACGTTTGCCTGACTGAGTCAACTGCAGACACAGCAACATTCCTGATACCCAACAAGTGACTAATGCAATGAAACACAGATGGTTTTTTGTGTTTTTGCCCACACAGGAAGTTGTGTGGGTAAGAGAGAAAGAATTAAAACGAAATGCTTCAAATGATGAGTTTAACGTTCTTAGGTAGCACCAAAAGGACTTGAATAGTACTTGGCTGTATGATTGTGTACTAAAAACAGTCCAGTTTGGTTTCCGGAAGAGGGCCTCAGTGTTCAGGTCTCCAAAGAAACACCCAGGTTCAGCTAGCCAGATGATTTGGGGATACCATAGTGAAAAGTAGATTGTCAGTTATTGTGCCTATTCTATATAATATTCAGAGAGAGTAGGGGGACAAGGAACCAGTAATCGATTTATTTATGTAAACAACTTTGGGAATAACCTTTTTGTCGGGAAGCAATATATAACTATTCTTAACAATAATGTTTGACTTTTACAAGTGATAGGAGATTGACATTTGGATGTTCTGCCTCAAGCATAGAAGAGTCTTAGATTATTTCCCTGACTTTCTGTGCTACCACCATTTGATTTGAACTGCTTTGGTTTATGGGTACCTGGTCTACAATGAAAAAAGTAATTGCTGGAACTGAGGCTCTCCTTCTCAAGGACAGAAGGAAAGTTATCCAACTATGAAGGAGAGCCGTCTGGAAAGAGGGAGCACCCTTTGGGAACAGGAAATCACTTACCGATTAATTTCACTATGTAAGTTTTGTGAACAGCTTTGTCAACCATGTTTCATTAAAAAACCAGCTGCCTGCAGTTCAGCAGTTCTTGATAATACTGTAATATTAAAGACAGGAAGAGTTTGATGTCTGGATGTTTTGACTTGAACAAAAACCTGAAATGATGTTTCTGGCCAGGAAAACGGTCAGGGCAATTACAGTATAGGAAGCAACTATGTAGGGGAGCAAAGAGACGAAACTAAGACATGCAGGGGAGCAAGGAAGGGAACAAGAAATTGTTTCTGTCTCTAAACGGCTATGTAGCAATTGCTGAATACTGAAGCAGCATTGTGCCTTTGGGTCTCTATAGGCATTGGTAGTTATGCATGCCTATGTGAGTGTATACTAACTTCTATGCTACTTTTGACCTCATGGACTTGGTTGATAGTGGCTCTTCAGAGAGAGAGAGAGAGAGAGAGAGAGAGAGAGAGAGAGAGAGAGAGAGGACAACAAATGAATGAATGCACATGACATCCCTTGCGAAGCTTTCCCTTTTCCAGTTCAGTGGGGCTTGTGCCAGAGAACTTTGTGGTGGGTTGAGCCCCCTGTTCATTGCTTGATTTGATTCTGGGATTCTTTACCTCTGGTGCAAAAACATTGGGCTGCACCTGTGAAAGATCTGTTATTGGTGTGCCTGTATTTCTCTGGGAAGCGGTTTGTGATCGGCTTCCTCAGTGGTTGCCTCACTGTGTGACCCTTCGGCACATAAATAGGTGCCCGTATCTTCCCGCCAAGGACTCTTCAACAGCAGAGAGATTGCTTCGTTCTGTGTCCTAGTGCACGAGAAGTGATTTTGAAACTCCTGCTCAACCTCAATATTTACCTCATTGGCTGTGGAAATCAGCAGTTGAAGCTGTGTGCCATTCCCCCTTTCTTGCTTATACCAGTACTTATACCAGTACTTGTAAATATAATTTGTTTTCAGCTGGGAACAGGTCAATGCCCCTGGCTTCCCATTTTCAACCACCACGTACGGAGGTTGCTTCACACCACAACCTGTCATGATTAAATCAATCAATCAATCAATCAATCAATCAGATAAAGTTTGAATTAAATGAATTCAAGAGCAAGGCCGATGTCATTCACAACTTCAAATATGGGCACATTTCCATTCAATGAGGTCCATAAGCATACAAATGCTGGCTAACCAAATCTACAATAACAACCCTGTGAGGCGATATTTGGTGGGAACGTGGCACAAAAACCTCTTCCTTCCAGTCAGGGCTAGGTTCTACTACAACTGTTTTCTGAGGAAAAATTTCTTTCTGAAGCTTTTTAAACAATGGAAGAAACACATTTTAAACAAAACACCCCCCATGCATGTTCCATTCCTTCCATGGTATGCTGATTCTATAACATTTCCCAATGGTATACACGGAAAAAGTGTGGTGAACCTTTCTTGATTTTTCTCAATCATGCCCAGAGGTTAATTCTTAATCACAGAAGAGCGTACAAAGGTCCAGGCTCCCACTTGAACTCTGAAGTGGTATAGCCCTTGCAGATCTATACCACTTTATTTCTGGTACAAGCCATAAAACCAGCCTTGTGTGTCCAGAGAAGGGAAGGATTGTCTCATGGAGTTCTTCTAGTGTGGAACAAAGTCAAGTTCTGCTTCTCTCTGGCTTTGGATCTTGTCTCTCGGCAAACTCGCACTTGGGACCTGTAGTTTGTGCTCAACACTGCTCAGCAACAGAGAACAACCTAAGAACACAATCCTGACCTGGAGTTAGGCTGGCACAGTTAGGCCAGCACAAGGGCCACCGTAAAGTGTGTTTGGACCACTCTTGGAGTCAGGGAGGGTGGTGCACGTTTGTGTGCTGGCCTCTTGACTCCGAGAGTGGTCCAAA
>JAJKFI010000152.1:324706-349958 GCA_029204185.1 Lerista edwardsae | reverse complement strand
CCCCCCAGCAATTGTTATGGGTGGATCTCTCCCCCAACCACCCTTTTTCTTTCTTAACTTCTCTTTATGCGCTGTCCTCTCATTATATAATAAAGGACAATTTGGACTCTGGTCAGCATCACCACCAGCTTAATATGCCCACATCAGTGTGAAAAGGGAACTGCTTTCCCCAAACCTCTCTGCATAAAATGGGCAGTAAAGACCCTCAGGGTCCAAGCCTATCCAACTCTCCAGCACTGATGCAGCCATGCCAATGGGGCACGTGCTGCATCCTGCAGGGAGGGGGGAGTCACAGAGGCTTTCTCAGGGAGAGGGAACATTTGTTGGATAGGATTGGGCCTTAACTCTACAATTCAGAACATAGAATCATTAAGTTGGAAGGGACCCCCAAGGTCATCTAGTCCCACCCCTGCCTGTAGCAAGTAATCCTACCAAAGCATCTCCAGTTGATCAACTCTTCAATTTTGTCATCCTTTTATATGCATTTGGTATATGCTGTATCGGTCCTTTGCGAATGCAATTTTAGTCATCTTTGCCATGTTGAATCAAAACATCTGCATTTCACTCACATGTCCCTGCATTTTGCATTTTTCACATTGCCTGTGTAAATCTCGTCTCAAGATGCCCGATGCCCCCTCCGCTTGGCACCCCTGCCTGCTGATGAGGGTACGTTAGCGGACACTGCTTTGAAGTAACCTGGTGACCTGCATTCTGCTTGGTTCGAAAGAGTTCACACCCCAAGCAACACATTTACTCATGAGGAGAGAACATCCCTAGCTCGTCTCAAGATGCCAATCATGCCCGACACGTGCCAATCAAAAGTTAGTACCTGTTCCTAAATCATTTGAGTGACATCACTGCCCATATCCTATGCTAGCATTACAGATTAGACCGAGCTCTGTTTCGAAGATTGGAAACTGTGGTTCTCGTGACCTGAGAGAACAACGGGTTGAAGTTTTGTCGATTCACTCTGGAAAATAATCTCTTGATTATCACTTTCAATTCACCTAAAAATGATTGTCCCCAATCATTTAACAAAAACCTGAAAATAACTCCCATATTTTTGGATGGAATTACAGCTCAGTGACAGCACTGATTCACAGTGTGATAGCTGTGGATTTAGATTATAGCCTTGAGCATCACTTACCTGAGGAGAACAAGAAAACAACGAGCGCATGGAAGTTCATTGGGGCAATGGGGCAAGCAGACATTTGCCTGACCCAATCAACTGCAGACAAAGCAACATCCTTGACACCCACCAACAGACTAATGCAAAGTAACCAGATGTGTGAACAGGAAGTTGTGTGGGTTAGAGAGAGGGAGAATTAGAAGAGAAACAGTTTAAGCGAGGCAACAAGCACAGGAAGGTGGGAGATGAATTGGGCACTGAAGGAATACATTAGCAGTGCAGTCCTATGCATTTTTATTCAGAAATTCAATTTCACTTAATGGGACATATGTCACCAGCAGCTGTTGTTTTCACTGGAACAAGTTGGAAGTTTCATGGAAGTTTCCAAAATTGTCCTTACCATTAGGCAAGTTGAAATAGACCATTTGGAAAAACAACCAAAGGTTGCAAAATGTGTATGATTTTGTGCATTTTTATTATTTCTGCATTTATTACCATTACTGGGATGTTGTGACTTGCGAATGAAAGTCCTTGTGCCATCTGGAGAATTTTCCCTTATTCCCACAGTGTGTCTTGGGCATGAGGCAGTACATTGTCTTGGGTAAGTGGTGGAGTACACATTTTACAATAATATGAATGAATGCAGGAACTGGAGCTGTCCTGAATACCCCAGTACACTCAAGAACAGTGGTTCTCAAACTGTGGGTCAGGACCCACCAGTGCGTCATGAGCCAATTTAAGGTGAGTTGCAAACAGCGATGGGATCTACAAATGAACAAAGGGAATGCTGGGTGGGACGTAGGCGGGACTTCCGCTTGAGTGGCAGCCCGTCCGTAGTGTTCCGCGGCTGCCCTGGCCTTGGGGGGGGGCTCCTGCTTGCCATGGGGGACAGGTGAGGGTCGCGCCTGGATGAGCAGTGGGGGGGGCGCGCTAACCGGGGGCAGCCCCCCCGAGGCCAGGACAGCTGCGGAACGCTATGGACGGACAGCCAATCATGCGGAAGCCCCGCGTAAGTCCCGCCCAGCGTTCCCCTTGTTCATTTGTAGATACCATCGCTGGTTGCAAAGCACCTAGAGCACCGATATTGAAAATATGGGAAGATGGGATACTGAAAGGGGGAGGCCTGTGTGGTTGTTTTGCTTGTGTCAAGCAAATTGGCTGTTTTCCTTTCTGATTCACTTTGCTATTGGAAAATGGCTGAGAAATAACCCAACTTATTGCTACATTCTCAAAAAGCAGCAGGCTTTGGCATCACTATGATGGCACTTCTAGCCATGACATCACTTCAGGTGAGTGGCAGGCAGATTATCATTCTAAAAAGTGGATCCCAGTGCTAAAAGGTTTGAGAACACTGCTCAAGAAGGAAGGTATCGTTTCAGAAAAGAAGACTTTTCACTGTAGTGTTGTGATATTCTAAGGAAGTTGGAGTACAGCCTCCACATGTGTTATAGACATATTATAAGCAAAGCGATGAAGACTAAGGAGTGGCAGGGCCCAATGTGGGTCAATCCCACAGGGCCCCCACCTTCCCCTCAGGGCCCCTTACGCACCAAGAGGAGCGCTTGTGATGCCACGTGCAAAGTGCGACCTGCAAATAGTAAGCATTGACATGATGACGTTACTGCCAATTGCTTCCAGGAGGCCCATTCCGGGCTGTTCAGAGGCAGGGGTAGTTGAAAATGGTTCAAGGCAAAGTTGCTCTGCTCTCCCCTCTGAACTAAAGCCCACAGAGATCCCAGCTGCTGCAGCAGGCAATATGCTTGCTGTGCTGGTGCGGGCCCCCCCAAAGCTCGGGGCCCAATGTGATGACATTGGGCACATTGGCTTAAGGCTGGCCCTGCTAAGGAAGGAGGGAGCTACTTCTGTCTCTATACTGTGCTGTTGTTTTATCAAGGGTAGTTGTATGGGTGCTCCTGGGTTTCTGCAGACATTACTTCATTCTCACGGGGTCTGGCCCACTTTAATTCCATCCTTTGTTTCTTGATTCTGCTTCCACACATCATGTACTTTGTGAGGGAATGTAAACTGTTCACAGCAGTATTTTTGTTACAAGGGCTTTGTGAGAAACACAACACAGTGTTTCTCACATGGTGGGTCAGCTGAGTCGTGGAAAGCTGGGAGCCGCCATCTTGGAATTTGCAGACCTTACTCTTGCTATATTCCTTTTGTGTGTGTAAACAATTTAAATTTTCAAGTGAGGTTTTTCTTTTAATTTTGTTTTTAGTTCAGTACTTTTACATTATATTTTTGCCCTAATCTTGCTTTCGGTCGGGGATGTTTCATGGTTGTGCAATTGCTGCAGTCCAAGAATGGCAGCTTGCATTCCAGGAGTGTCATTTGATTACATCACAGTGACAGCAGTTCCTGCTTGATGATGTCTCTTCTGGCCATGACATTACTTCCAGGTTAATGACATCACTTCCAGTGAGTCCTGACACAAGTGCCACTCGAAAAAGTGAATCCTGCTTCAGAAAGTTTGAGAACCATTAGGTTATTAAGGGATAGTTGACTTTCCATAGGCCCTCTGTGGGCTTCATGGTGGAGCAGGGATTTCAGTACCCAGATTCCCATGGTCTAATTCAGTATTTTAGGCAGTGCGTTCTGCACCTGTGACATCATCCTGCATCTCCTCCCATTTTGAGAAGAGCACAGTGGAACTAGGAAGAAATGAGGAAGAATTTGTGGTGCGTCCCTCGCTCTGTTTGCCACTGTGGCTTTGCTGCAGGTGCAGTAGAGAGTCTGGGACTCAGCCACACTCTTCACCTCCAGCTTCAGCTTCTCACTGACCCGCTCCACTGAGTAGGAAGAGCCTTGCCAGGTTGAGTTCTCCTTATCCCCTGTTAATCTAAGAGTTGCCAGGAAATGTAGCTGGCCCTGGCGATCCTGGACATACCAGCTCAGCCAGGGGTACTCAGTATTCTTCAATGTGCAGGTCACGGAGAAGGGCAAGTCCTCCTTCCTCACTACTGCATAGGGCAATGACTGCTCCACCAATTCTTCGCCTGAAAGACAAAAGGGGCCACACTGAAGAAACCCTCTCTGTGGCTGCATCCTGGCCAAATAAGACTCACATGGAGCTAGAGTCACCTGAGAAGGCAGTGGCCAGCAGGCTGGAAAGCACCAAGAGCAGAAGCATCTGTACAGACATGAGTGTGAGGCTAGAATGCTGAAGAACCCTTCTCTTAGAAAGGGGTGTGGCCAGTGTGTATCACACACTGTGTCTATAGCAAAGCAATTAGATTAGTGGTTCTCAAACATTTCAGACTGGGACCCACTTTTCAGAATGGCAATCGTGACAGGATCTACTAGAGGTGATGTCATTAACCTGGAAGTGATGTCATAGTCGGAAGTGACATCATCAAAGAGAAAGTGCCATCATTGTGATATACTCCAATAACAATCCTGGAATGTAAACTGGCATTCTTGGACTGCAGCAATTGCACAACCATGAAACACCCCTGACAGAAAGCATGATTAGGACAACATATTATGTAAAAATACTGAACTGACATCAGATTGCAAAACACCAAGTGGGTCTTGACCCACAGTTTGAGAAGCACTGTATTAAATGTTTGGGGAAGCAATCTGGAGCAGTGCCGAAACACATGCAGAATCAACCTATGCCAGTGCTTTTGCTGGTGTAGGGGGCCAGAAAAATGAGGAAAGGATCTAGCATATTCTAGTGCTGCCAAGGTCCACCCCCTCCTGCTCTCAAGCAAGACAAGTTGTGATGGCCACTAGTTTATAAGCCATCCTAAAAAATTTGCCAAACTCCTGGAAAAAAAATACTTATTAAGGGTTGTCAGATGAAGAACTTTTGATGTTATTCATACTTACATCCAGAACTGGATACTGGGGCAACCTGTGACACCCATCAATTTCATGGCTTTTTGTGAACTTCCTAATGAATCTTAATGGCCACTGGTGATCCAGCAGCCGGTTAGGCAACCACATATTGAGCCACTGTTTAAAAGGAGTTGCTGAATAGAAATTGGCTTGCATCACTACAAGCGTACCTTGGTGGAACAACAAAGACAAAGGGGCATACTATGGCGCCAGTTCGTTGTTTCAAAGGGAGACCATGACACAGAAGAGAGTCTGTCTCTATCCTACCATGAACTATCATGAACAATCCCATCTTAGCTGGGGATACCCTCTGTTGACGGTTGCCATTCAACGAGTTCATTTTCTGATTATGCTACACAGAAAAACACAGCTGGCTGAAAATCTCCTGGCACCTGAGAGGCCAAATGCTGCCCCCCCCTCACCTAGAGATGGGCCAGTCCCTCCTCCTCTACATCCCCTGGACTGGACAAGAAAGAGGAATACAGTGGAGAAGAGGAAGTGTAGAACAGAGGGCAGCAATGGGGCTAGAGTGTCAGAGTGTCTAGCCCACCACTCTCCTCTCCGCTACACTTCCTCTCAGTCTCCTGCTTTGTTTTCCAATCCAGAGAGTGGGAAGTGGGTGGTCGGATGGAAGTGGGACTGACCCCCTCTGCCAAACTGCTGCCTGAGGCAACCTCATCACTTAGTGATGGCTCCCATTGTTTACATGAGAAAAGGGCCATGCTCTGTAACTGGCCCCTGCAGTTAGTACTATCTCAAGTGGCAGGGCTGAGACCATGGAGGACCACAGCCAATCATGTCTTTGGCTGGATAGACCAACATCTGACTCCAAAGAAGGCACCTCCATTTGCTCATACAGTGGCCCACCAGTGCTAAAAATGATGCTGTTCCAGGAGACAGTAATATAAGAGCAGAGTTCTGGGCTAGAAGTTCTAATCTAACCGTGTGCCTCTTTTAAGCAGGGTTGTGTATGATGTACGTTTATACAACACTGCCCCCTGCTGGAAAGGATCTGGGAAAACATCTCATAGGACAGTGGTTCTCAAACTTTTTAGCACAGGGACCCATTTTTTAGAAGGACAACCTGTCCAGGTCCAAGTTATGTCATGGCCAGAAGTGCTGTCATTATGACGCCAGAGCTTGTTGTTTTCCTGAGAATTCAGCAATAAGTTGGGTTATTTCTCACCCATTTTCCAATAGCAAAGTGAATCAATAATTTTTTAAAAGCCTATTTACAACCTTGACTGAACAAAACAACCACACAGGCTGCCCCCTTTCCAGCATCCCACCTTCCCAAATTTTCAATATGGTTGCTCTAGGTGCTTTGCGACCCACCTGAAACTGGCTCACGACCCATTGGTGGGTCCTGACCCACAGTTTGGGAACCACTGTCATAGGGTATCTGTAAATCAACCTCATGTATTATTTGTGATCACCTCAACCTACAATCTTCAACATGGGATCCACATCTGAGAGCAATAGGGTTTCAATAGCTCCCAGCCAAGCCTCCTATGGACATGTATACAACAATTGGGAAGTAAAGCTCACCTGTCTAGGTAAAGGGGTATAATGGAGAGGTCAGACAACTGGCCTCTTATCTAGTCAGATAAATTCAGCAAACACAGCAAACCCAGGCTTCTTAAAATCAAGCTCAGACATACTCGAATTTGTTTTGCTGGATCTGCCATTGGAACTAGCTGCTGGTTTGTGGAAGCTCATTTACTGATGGCCCAATCCAAAGTATCAGTGTTCCTGCCAGAACTAGCTTTACTAGTTGCAAATACCAATCCAGAAGCACGTGTAGTCACATAGTTCCGAACTGTCACTGCAGATGTTGTGGAAGACCCCACAAGAACGCCTGCTAGTTTTGGCAAGTCAGGGGTGGGAGGGGGTGGGAGAATTGGGTCAGATAAGGAGGGAGGACTAGGTTGGGTCAAAGGCAGGTTTGCATATGGCTCCCTCAGTGATCAGCCCCAATCCTCCTATCCCCTGCTCCGCTATGCCCACCCTTCATGCACCAAAATATCTTGGGCGGTCCTTGTGCATGTTCTGGCAGAAAATATGTTGTGGAGCAAAGAGGCATCAGAAATAAAGACAAGAAGAGTGACAAAGAAGGAAAGAGGAAACAAACACTTTTAATATTAATACATAGGAAATGGTTATTATCAAAGGGGCACTGGTGCCTCTGGGTCTGTGTGAGTATGTGGTTGCAAACTGCTGCTTTGGATTTTTGGCTGCTTTTGGCCTTGTGACCTCAATTGATTAATATCTCAGGGGCTTTGGCTCAAACCAGAGACAGAAATGCTTAATGTCCAAATGTATATGGCATCTCTGGCACAGCTCCCACTTATTCTGTGGAACTTGTGTTGGAGAACATGCTCAGGCATTATGCCCCATTTTCATTTCCGGGCCTGGAAAGCGGTGTCCACTGGGATTTTTCCCCTCTGGCTTGAAAGGGCTTTGAGCTTTACCTGTGCAAGATCTGTTCTCTTATACGCTTGCATTTCCCTGTGAAGAGGTTTGTGTTTGGTTTCCTCAGCAGTTGCCTCACTGTGTAATCTTGCTTGGCACAGAAGTAGGTGCCTGAATCTTCCAGTTGAGCATTCTTCAGCTGCAGGGACAATGCATAATTCTGTGTTCCAGTGTTCGAGAAGCGGCTTTCAAATTCCTTCTCAACTTTACTATGGGTGCCTTCTGTTGACCAAATCACCATCTGAAGCTGTGAGTTGCCTTCCCTTCCTTGCTTGTACCAGGCCATGTAAGTATATGTAGTTTTCAGTTGGGAACAGGTCAGATTTTTAGACTTCCCTTTCCCGACCACCATGTATGGAGGCTGTTTCACAGCACAACCTGCCAAGAATAAAAAATAAGTAAAGCAGATGAGGATTGAATTAAATGAGTTCAAAAGAAAGGGGGGGTGTCACTACTGACTTCAGACACAGGACACATTTCTAGCATAGAAGCACAGAAGCATAGAGTTGGAAGGGCCCTACAAGGTCATCTAGTCCAACACCATGCCTGTAGAAGGAGAACAGGAGAACAGTCCTTTAAGACCAGAAATTTAATATCTAACTTCCTTTTTTTTCACTTGTACCTACCTTTTGTTTGTATGTGTAATGCCAATAAAGGTTTTCTAAAATCTAACTTCCCTCTTTGTTCATTCACTCTAGAAAACAATACTTCTAAGGGTGCAATCCTAACCTGGAGTTAGGCCGGCACAGTTAGGCCAACAAAGTTTGGCCAGCACAAGGGCCACCGTAAAGTGCATTTGGACCACTCTTGGACTCAGGAAGGATGGTGCACATCTTTGTGCTGAACTCTCTGACTCTGAGAGTAGTCCAAACATACTTTACTGTGTCCCTTGTGCCGGCCAAGCTTTGCTGGCCTAACTGTGCCGACCTAACTCCAGGTTAGGATTGCACTCTAAATTGTTATTTTCAACTCACTTCTAAAATAATTGTCCTCAATCATTCAATTGAAAATTTAAAAATAATTTTCATCCCTATTTTTGGATGGAGTTAAAATTCAATCCCAACACAGATTCAAAGTTTGATGACTGTGGATGTGAATCATTCACTTAAATCACTTACCAGAAGAGAACAAGAACATGATGAGAGCACGGACGTTCATTGGAACAATGGGACATCTAAGCAGACCTTTGCCTGACGTGAGTCAACTGTAGATGCAGCAACTTTCGTGACACATATTAAAACAGAGAATGCAAACAAACATAGATGTTTTCCTGACCCACACAGGAAGTTGTGTGGGTAAGAAAGAGAGAGAAGCAGAAGAGAAACATCTCAAGTGAGAGGTCTAAAAATTTTGGGCAGCATCAAAAGAACGTATCTATTACTTAAAAAGATAAAGGTTTCCCTACAACCGAATGGTCTAGTTGTGACCGACTGTAGGGGGTGATGCTCATCTCCGTTTCAAAGCCTGTAGAGCCAGCGTTTTGTCCGAGGACAAGCTTCCGTAGTCATGTGGCTGGCATGACTCTACGCCATAGTGCACAGAACGCCGTTCCCTTCCCACCAAAGTGGTCCCTATTTATCTACTTGCATTTAGGTGCTTTCGAACTGCTAGGTTGGCAGGAGCTGGGACAAGCAACAGGAGCTCACTCTGTCGCGCAGTCTTGAACTCCCAACCTTGCGGTCGGAAAGCCCAGCAGCAGCGGTTTAACCCGCTGCGCCACCACATCCCTCATCTATTACTTAGCTATATTGCAAACAATCCAGTTTAATTTGTGAAAGGGGGAGGTTTTGTTGACATCTCAATGTTCAAGCCACCCAGACCGATGATTTGGGGATACATTAGTGAACAGCAAATTGTGAATCAATGTATTTATTCATTTTGCTATGTAAATAGCTTTGTGAACAACTTTTCATTGAAAAGCAGCACATAAATATTCTCAGGGCGCAATCCTAACCAACTTTCCAGCACTGACAAGTTGTGTCAGTGGGGCATGTGCTGCATCCTGCAGCGGAATAATAGTGACGGAGGACTCCTCAGGGTAAGTGAATGTTTGCTCCCTTACTTCTAAGTTGCATGGCCCTTACCCCCTGCTGGAAAGCTGGTTAGGATTGTGCCTAAGCTGATAAGTAGCAAATAGTCATTATAGAAGGGGCATTGGTGCCTCTTCAGCCCTTACCTGTGCAGTGTCTTTTCTAGTGGCTGTTGCTGGTGGTGATCTGCATTTTTTTTTTTTAGATTGTGAGCCCTTTTGAGACAGGCATTTAACTTTATTGTTACTTTGTGCCTGTAAACCGCTTTGTGAACTTCCTGTTGAAAAGTGGTATATAAATACTGTTTGATGATGAGGAGGAGGATGAGAATGAGGATGAGGATAGCGCAATCCTAGGCTGCGCTGGATTGGCAAGGCCAGCAGGCCTGCGCCAAATCCAGAGCACCTTGGGTGTATTGGGGAGCCTCCCCGGGGCAAGGGTGTGTTCATTCCCTTGCCCCAGGGGAGGCTCCAGCCTCCCTGTAGGGTTCCTCGGATCCACGCCTGCTGTTTAGCAGGAGCAGAACCGAGGAAGCCATGCAGCCTGAATCGGAGCCATACACCCTCCCAATGGGGCCTTGGATGCAGCCTAATAGCCGCATCCCAACCCCAACCCCCTCCCTGCACCGGCAAACCCACCCTCCCTCCCTCCTCCCAGAAGCTCCCTTGCACCAGCAGAGTTCAGCTGTTGCAAGGGAGGCTCTTTGTCTGCACTCTCAGGCTGATGCTACTGGTAGTGTTGGCCCAAGAGCGCTAGCGCCAATGCTACGTGGGTGCTGAGATTGCACCCCGAGTCTCTCTAGGTCAGTGGTCTGAGAACAGGGGTAAATTACCCCAAATGCGGTAAAAATGAAATTCCTGGGGGTAATGGATGGTCGCGCTGCCGAGACACAGCCAGGCATGCATATGAATCTATATGCATGCCCGGCTGTGTCTTGGCAGCGTGACCATCCATTACCCCCGTTCCGGTTCCGTCGCTGGCTGGCTGGCTCTGTTTTGTTTTGTTTTGTTTTGTTTGTTTTGCTCCGCCTACTTTCTCTGGCCGGCAAAACGTGCCCCAGACTGCAGTGCGCCTGCTCTGCTTTTCCTAACTCTCCCAAACCCTTTACAACTTCATATTTACATGGCATTAATTAAGCTTATTAATTAATCAAATAAAAAGCAATAAGTTCCAATATGTAATTTTTTTCTTTTGTTCTGGCGGAGGGGGGGGCGGGGGTAACGTCGGCGTATCTAAATATATTTTGGGGTAAAAGGTAAAAAAGTTCCCTGACCCCTGCTCTAGGTGTTGGTATCTACTAGTATTTGTTTGTTTGAACAAGTTTTAAACATCTATACTGCTTTTTACCTTATGGCCTCAGTGTCTTGATATGTCAGTGGCTCTTCCCCTAAACAGACAGAAAGAGACCATGACGAACATATGCATGCGTGCCCCTGACAGCCTCTGCACAGCTTTCCCTTTTCCAATCCAGTGGGACTTGTGCCAGAGAACTTTCCTGTAGGGTGGGCCCCATGTTGACTACTTGGTTTGAGTGGGGGCTGCCATGGGGATGTTCTACCTCTGGCACCGAAACATCTTGGGCTGCACCTGTGAAAGACGTTATGTGGTGTGCTTGCTTTTCCCTGAAGAGGTTTGTGATTTGCTTCCTCAGTGGTTGCCGCACTGTGTGCTCTTGCTCAGCGCAGAAATAGGTGCCTTCATCTTCCGGCCGAGCACTCTTCAACTGCAGTGAAACTTCGTCTTTTGTTCTAGTGCTGGAAAAGTGCTGTCGAAATTCCTGCTCAACATCATTAGCTCCTTCTTGTGTCGAGTAGACCATCAGTTGAAGCCTTGTGTCATTCTCCTTCCTTTGCTTGTACCAGTATTTATAAATAGAAGTGGCTTTCAGTTGAGAACAGGTCAGAGTTTTGGACTTCTCTTTCTCCACCACCATGTATGGCGGCTGTTTCACAGCACAACCTGTCAAGATTAAAAAAACAAGTGAATGATAGAGAAAAATGAATTGAAAAGTAAGACCAATGTCGCTAACCACTTCGGATACAGCACACATTTCCCTCAGACAAGGCCCATTAGCATAACAAACCTGCTGTCTAACATCCCTATGCTTCTGGGCATAATAACACTGGTGGTGACTTTCAGTGGGAAAGTGCAGAAACTGTTAACCTCCTCCTTCCAGTTAGGACTGGGCTTTGCTGAAGCAGTTTTCTGAGAAAGAGTTGTTTCTGGGTTGAAGCACACCTTGTAAATACACACATAGCTTGATACTACCTTATTTCTAGTCCAGCATCATAGGGAGTCCAGGAGAATGCAATATAAGCAAATATCAAAGTAATCCTATCAAATTAGGATCCCAGGCTGCAGTCCTATGCACTCTTTCCTGGGAGGAAGCCAGCCCCAATGAATGCCATGGAACTTATTTCTGAGTAGTCGTGCATGGGTGTGCATGGTTAGTTCCTAGCCGGAATTTTTCTATCATTAAGCCAAATACTTGTAACTTCAAGGTTGTTGAAATCACTGGACATCCTAGTGCCTCAGGCAGGCTTTACAAGTGGGTTGTATGAGAGGAAATAGCACCACATTCTGTTAAAATATATGAGCAGGGGAACTGTTGGGTGGGAGAGCTAAAAGAAGCACTGAGCAGCCCAACATGGAGAAGAAAAGCAAATTAAAAGGAGAGAATGAGTACAAGTATGAGCAGCACACAGACGAGAGCCAGAGAATATTTTCATTATCATCCATAGGCACAGATTTTTTGGAGTCAGGGAGGATGGCACACATCTGTGTGCAGGCCTCTCTGACTCCAAGAGTGGTCCAAACATACTTCACGGTGTCCCTTGTTCTGGTCAAATTTTGCTGGCCTAATTGTGCCTCCCTTAACTATGCTGGCCTAACTGTGCCAGCCTAACTCCATGTTAGGATTGTGCCATGTTTGTCTCTAGCCGTTCAATAGAAAATTTAAAGGGGTTCCCATATCTTATGATGGTTTTACAGGTCAGTCCTAGCTCTGACTCCAAGTTTGGAAACTGTGGACTTAAATTATAGCCTTGAGTCACTTACCAGAGGAGAACAAGAAAGCGATGAGCATATGGAAATTCATTGGGGCAATAGGAGATCTAAACAGACATCTGCCTGAAGGAGACAACTGTAGACATAGCAACTGCTTGACACCTATCAAGAGGCTGTTGTCACAAAGCACCGATGTGTGAACAGGAAGTTGTGTGGGCAAGAGAAAGGAAATTAGAAGAGAAACACCTTAAACAAGGAGGCAACAAGTAGAGGAAGGTGAGAGAAGAATGAGGCACTGAAGGACAATGTTACTTTAACAGTGCAACCCTTTCTACTCAGAAGTTCCATTTTATTTAATGGGACTTACTCCCACATAAGTGTTAGTGCATTTTAGTCTTAATAAGTGTCTAATTTCCCTGGAACAAGATATGCAGTCAAACCTTCACAGTTAACGGTTTCCAGGTTTGGCATTAACATTAGGCAGGTTGAAGCAGACCATTTTGAAAAACAACAAAAGGGTAGCAAAATATTATTTTGTGTTGTTGTTATTTTATGTTATTTAACCGCTACAGTGGCACTGGGATGCTGTGACTCACAAAGCACAAGGTCTTGGTGCCATCTCCATTTCCCATGGTGCATCTTGGGAGAGAAGCAGTAAGTTGCTTTGGTGGAGTACACATTGTGTATGATGGGGGAACATTTCTTGCCTTGGTGGGGTACACAGTTTACAATAAAATTAATGAATAGGGGAACTGGGGCTGTCCTGAATTACACAAACATCCTCAAGAAGATAGGTACTTCTTCAGAAGAGAGGAGTCTTCACTGGAAAGTTGTGAAGTTAGGACACAGGAATGATGCTACAGGCATTGCATGTGTTAGAGAGCAAAGAATCAGGAGGGAGGGAGCTACTTCTGTCTCTAGACTGGTTTTTAACAGAGTTGTTGTCATGGATTGTTGCAGGGGTGCTCCTGGGTCTTTGTAGGTCCATTCTCAGAGGGTCTGGCCTACTTCCATTCTATTTTAGGTCTTGGTCATGGGACTTGGTCATGGGAATCCCAGGTACTGAAATCCCGGCTGAGCCACGAAGGCAACAGAGGGGCTTTCGGAAGTCAAGCATTTCTCAACCTAGCCAACCTCACAAGGCTGTTGTGAAAAAAAATATGTTCCGATGTGAATAAAACGGCTTACATTCCCCCCACATTGTAGATGCTATCGGGCAGTGCAATTCTAAAAGGTGCACGGTGGTGACGCAACAGTGCACCTGGCGATGACACAGGGGTGCTGAGCAACACCCCCACATCGACGCTAAAGCAATGGGACCAGCACTGCATGCAGTGCCACGCGGTCTCCTCAGATTTGCGCATGCTGTTTAGCAGGCACAGATCCAAGTAGCTCCAGCCTCCCTGAAGCAGCATTGGATATGGCACAGGCCCATGGGCCTCCCCATTCTGGCGCTGCTGTTGCAGTTTCACATCTCACAGTCCAGAACTGGTTGAAACTGGCATTCCGTCTCTCCGTCTCAGGATCAGATAGACACCTGTGTGTCCTTCAAGCCGGAAGCTTCCCAGCTTGTTAGAGCAACTAGCTTGGACAGTAGTTGTACTCCCTTTCTGATAGTGTAACATAAGCAGGCAGTTTCACACGGGAAGCCCTGGCTGCAGACACTGCACATTCCCATGAGATCATAGTGTTCTAAGGGTCACCCCATTGGGTAAGATGGGGCACAAGGGGTCTTCAGGTATCCACCTACCAGATACACTCTGGCTACATCCCTTTGTTCTGGTGTTAGAAGGAGTTATTCACTATGTGTGCATAAGATGTAAAAGCTGCACTAAAACGCCGCCTGCGAGCGGCAAAGACTTCACCGGCTTTCCTAGCCGGCAAACTGAACCTTTGTACCTTTCTCACTTTCGCTACAATAAAGAGACTTTGTTATGGAAATGTGGCGATTGCTTCCATCCTTCGCTTCGGAGCGCTAAGGCAAGCGCTGAAATGGGTCTCCAAGCCCCCAACTCTGCTGCTATTTACACAAATTCACAACAGGTTATGGTGTCCAGAGCACGCCACGCTATGGAAGATTCAGCCGTAACCCTGCAGGGGCTCGCCGAGGACCCGATCCGCGGAGCAGAGCGGAGCGAAGACTGAACTGTGAATGCGGCTGCATCCTTCAACTCGCCGACACCCTGACAGATGTCGGATGAGGAAGGAGCAACCGGTGGAGTGAAGGAGGAGGAAGACCTCGAGAACGGATCCGAGGGAGAGGACGTTGGCGACCCAGGGGAACCCGAGCAAGGCGAGGAAAGCGGAGAGGGCGAGTCGGAAGACGACGATCTCGGACCTCTCTTTCCCCCAGCGGGGCCTCCCGACGGCCAAGCGCCCGCCCCGCAGCCGCCGCCGCTCGTTCCCGGGCAGGGCGCTTTCCATCCTCTGCCACCGCCTCAAATACCACCGTTGCAGCCCGCTGCGCCCGGGATTGTGATGGCGCAGCAGCCGCCCGCCGCCGCCGCCGCGACGGCGCCCTTTGGCGTTCCAGTTCCACTCCTCAACGACAGCAATTATGTGCAGTGGGCCCATAAAATGCAATTGCTGTTGGAACGAGAGGACTTGTGGCAACGCACTCAAGCGCTTCCTGCAGCCGCAAATCCTGCAGAAGTGGCAGCTGACAGGAAGGCGAAAGCGACCATCGGTCTGGCCATCTCGGAAGACCTCTTGGTTTACGTCCGTGACCTTAGGCACGCTAAGGACTATTGGGACACCTTGAAGGAGCTGTTTGCCAGGGCATCGCTAACCTCCAGCATGGTTCTGACACGCAAGTTGTGGCGGGCGCGTCTAGACCCGGGGGGCGACTTGCGAGTCCATCTCAGAGCGATGCAGCAGAACCTCAAGGATCTGGAGGCAATTGGGGAACATGTTGAGGAGAGGCTCAAGGTGTTTGCAATCCTCAATTCCTTGGATGAAACGTGGGACATGTTTACCCTAACTTTGGAAAGCATCCCAGCAGTGCAACTGACGGTCACTTTTGTAGTCGCACGGCTTCTCGAGGAAGCGGACAAAAGGAGAGACAATCAGAGAGAGCGTGAATTCCGAAAAGGGAAAAACAACAATTCTGGGAAAAAACAACAGCAGCAGCCCAAAAATGAGTCCCAGGCGCAAGTGTGCGCCAGTGTGCGACAGTGTTATGTGTGTGGATCCATCCACCATCTTGCCCTCCAATGTCCCAAGAAAAAAGGAGGAACCAAGAAGAAGAAAAAGCCCCAAGGCGAGCAGGGCACAGGGCAAGGAAAGCCCCATACACAGCAACCCAAAGCGAGCATCGCGTTTGTGAGTTCAGCGGAAGGTGTGCGTACGCGAGAATCCTGGCTGTTGGACTCAGGAGCGAGCCACCACATTGTGACTTCTGCAGACTTACTCACGAGTAGGCGCGCGACAGACCGTGAAACTGTTGCTCTCGCAAATGGGAAAACAGCGTCAGTGAGCTGCGCTGGAGAGGTGTTTCTGCCTCAACTGCAGACCACCTTAAAAAATGTGCTGTGTGTGCCAACGATGTCCAGGAATCTGCTCAGCCTTGGCACCCTCCAGGAAGAAGGATTTACAATAACTTTCCAAGACAACACCTGCACTCTGAAGAGGGGGGAACTTTGCGTGGCTGTTCCCCGAGTGTACCGGCTGTTTGTACTTGGAGCGCAGGCGACAGAGAAGCAGCAGGCAAGTGCGTACTTCAATCAACCGAAGCACGGACACCTCTGTGGACATTTGTGGCATCTGCGCCTAGCACATCTGAACCATGACTATGTGAAGAAGACAGCTGAACTTGTGCACGGAATGGACTTGAAAGAATGCGATGCTTTTGTGGATTGTGAGGTGTGCAAAATCACCAAATCGCATCGCTCAAGCATCCCGAAGTTCAGCAGCCGCCAGACCCAAACTCCCTTCCAGCTGGTGCACATGGACTTGATTGGGCCATTGAAAAAGACAGCTGGGGGGGCACAATATGTTCTTACCATTGTGGACGATGCTACAAGGTACAGCTTTGCATATTTAATGCGTCAAAAGTCTGAGGCGTTTAATAAAGTTCGCAATTGGGTCAGGTGGGTGGAGAGACGGTTTGAGCATCCCGTAGTGGCAATTCAAACCGACCGGGGAGGTGAATTTCTGAGTGGGGAGATGTCTCAATGGTTGGAAAGGCAGGGCATCACTCACAGACTCACCGCTCCTCGCACCCCAGAGCACAATGGGGTGGCGGAGAGGAAAAACGGTGAGCTGCAAAACATGGTCAGAGCGCTGATGGAGCAGTCAAAACTGCCCAAAGGGTTGTGGGGAGAAGCGATGAAATATGCTGTGTTTATTTCAAACAGAGTGTATCACCGTACAATTGACGGGGTCCCCTACACCAAGCTATACGGTAAACCACCCGATCTTGCATTCCTAAAGACGTTTGGGTCACATGCTTTCGTCCATGCAGATCGGGAGACACGCAGGAAAGGCGCACCGCGAGCCAAACGGCTGCAATTCATTGGAGTAGAACCAAATTGCAAAGCGCTCAAATTTCTCAATCCTGACCACAGAACAGTTACAATATCCAACTCTTATGATTTCTCTGAGCAAAGTATGCTGCCAGATCATGCTGACAGGACAATCAGCATCCCCAGTCAGGCTGGAGAGAATGGGGGGGAGGCAAGATTAGAAAGCATCCCCGATCGGGCAGCAGCATCACCTCAGAGAACTCCAGAGAGAGAAAGGCAACTTCCTGCCACACCAGCAAGCTCTAACAGGCTGCTGGAAGAGGGGGGAGCGGGGGAAGCCAGTCCAGGCTTGGACACAAGCACTTCCTCAGAGGAAACCACTTTGGAACAGACTGTTCCAACCAGACGCATCCTTCCTCCAAGGGCTTTGCGTGGAGTACCACCTCAGAGATTAACCTATCAGGTAGAAGCAGGTTACACAGAGGTACCCCAGACATACCAAGATGTCATGGAGTTACCCCAAGCCCAGAAGGAAGGGTGGCTCAAAGCTATTCAAACTGAATTGAGGGCAATGCACAATCTGGAGGTTTTTGAACCAGCAAAATTACCAGCTGGAAAGCATGCAATTGATTCCAGATGGGTGTTTGTTCTAAAGGATCAGGAAGGTGCTGAGCCCTTAAAGAAAGCCCGTTTAGTGGTTCGTGGCTGTAAGCAAATTCCAGGTGTAGATTTTGAGGAAATCTACTCCCCCACACTTTCAGCCACAACGCTTCGAGCAGCGCTTGCTGTCGCAGCTAGCAGAGGTCTCCAAATGCATCACTTTGATGTGGGAACAGCGTACCTGCATGCAAAACTGCAGGAAGAAGTGTACATCACAATTCCACCAGGGGTGCAATGTGACAACTCACATTTTCGCCTCAGGAAATCAATTTACGGGTTGAAGCAAAGTGGAAGAAACTGGCACTTATGCCTTAAGGAGCAGCTGCAAAAATTGGGGTTCACACCCTCCACAGCTGATCCATGCCTTTTCAGGAAGGGAAAAGGGGAAAAATTGTGTGTTCTTTTGTGTTTCGTTGATGACCTGCTAGTTCTTGCACGAACGGAACAACAGATCAATCAGATCACACTCCAACTGAAAAAAGCATTCACTCTTAAATGTCTTGGTCCTGTCAATCGCTACCTGGGAGTGGAGATTGAACGCACAGCTGACAGTACTGGTTTTCTCCTCAGTCAGGAGAGTAAGATTCATGCCCTACTCAGGGAATGGGGCATGCAGGACAGCAAGAGTGTTGCAACACCAATGGTGGTTGGAAGGGGGGAGAAAGCAGAAGAGTCTGCACCATTTCCAAACCAGAATATGTACCTCTCACTATTGGGTTCACTCACACACCTTGCGTGTTGGACGCGCCCAGACATAGGCGCTGCTGTCAATCACCTGAGCAGGAAAGCTGCAAACCCAACTCAGGCAGATTGGATAGCCTTAAAGCGCATTCTCCGGTACTTGAAAGGGACAAGCACCCACAGGTACCACATCACCCCAAAAGGAACACTGCAATTGGAGGTTTTTGCAGACAGTGACTTTGGGGGAGATGACACCAGGAGATCTACCACAGGCTATGCCATACGTCTTGGGAATTGCGTGATAGATTGGGGTTCACACAAACAAAAGACCATTGCGTGTTCGACACTGGAGAGTGAGTACACAGCCTTGAGTCTTGTGACCAACTACCTTCATACGCTCAGGCAATTGATGTTAGATTTGGATGCTCCACAGGTAAATCCAATCCGAATCTGGATGGACAACCAGTCTGCCATCCAGGTTGCTGGGTCAGAACGAGTCCGGATGCACTCCAAGCATGTGGACATAAAGCACAAACATGTCAGAGAGGCAGTCCAAAATGGGGACATTGAAGTGCTTTATTGTCCATCACAGGAGAACATCGCGGACATTCTAACCAAAGCTCTTCCTGCGCCACAGTTCAGACAGGCAGTTCAAATGATGGACCTGGCGCCAAAGGAAGACTTCCGAGACGAAATGGGGGGGTGTTGCAGTTTCACATCTCACAGTCCAGAACTGGTTGAAACTGGCATTCCGTCTCTCCGTCTCAGGATCAGATAGACACCTGTGTGTCCTTCAAGCCGGAAGCTTCCCAGCTTGTTAGAGCAACTAGCTTGGACAGTAGTTGTACTCCCTTTCTGATAGTGTAACATAAGCAGGCAGTTTCACACGGGAAGCCCTGGCTGCAGACACTGCACATTCCCATGAGATCATAGTGTTCTAAGGGTCACCCCATTGGGTAAGATGGGGCACAAGGGGTCTTCAGGTATCCACCTACCAGATACACTCTGGCTACATCCCTTTGTTCTGGTGTTAGAAGGAGTTATTCACTATGTGTGCATAAGATGTAAAAGCTGCACTAAAACGCCGCCTGCGAGCGGCAAAGACTTCACCGGCTTTCCTAGCCGGCAAACTGAACCTTTGTACCTTTCTCACTTTCTCTACAATAAAGAGACTTTGTTATGGAAATGTGGCGATTGCTTCCATCCTTCGCTTCGGAGCGCTAAGGCAAGCGCTGAAATGGGTCTCCAAGCCCCCAACTCTGCTGCTATTTACACAAATTCACAACAGCTGCTTGAGGATTGCACCCTGAAAAGCGAACCAAATAAGCCCGTAGAATGATATGCAAGTGAGCCAGACCCCCTGAGGATGAACTAACCCAGCAGCACCAATATAGTCTTCATGATAATAATTCTCTGGTACTTAACAATTTACGGGTACAATTGGCAGCTCCTTCCATGATCGTCATCTCTTTGCTTCGAAGGGAGGTTGTGCCTGTAGCATAATTCCCCCTACCTTGGAACTTCACAGTACTCCTACCATGACACCGAAGAGGGCTGTCTGTATCCTACAATAAAGCATCATGAGCAATTCCGTCCTGAGTGGAGATATCCGTCTGTTGATGGTTGCAAGTCAGGGAGTTCATTTTCTGATCATGCTACATGGAAAAGCACAGCCGAAAATCTCCTGGCACCTGAGAGGCCAAATGCTGCCTCCCTCACCTAGAGAGGGGCCAATCTCTCCTCCTCCTCCACATCCCTGGATTGGACAAGAAAGAGAAATACAGAGTGGAAGAGGAAGTGGAGAAGAGAAGGCAGCAGTGGGGCTAGAGTGTCAGAGTCTCTAGCCCACCACTCTCCTCTCTGCTACACTTCCTCTCAGTCTCCTGCTTGATTTTCCAATCCAGGGAGTGGGAGAATAAGACCAGTGAAGGTGGGTGGTCGGATGGAAGTGAGACTGCTCCTCTCTGCCATCCTGTTGCCTGTGGCAACCTCATCACTCAGTGATGGCTCCCATTGTTTACATGAGAAAAGGACTGTGTTCTGTCACTGGCACCTGAAGTTAATACTATCTCAAATGGCAGGGCCAAGACCAAGGGGATCCACGGCCAAAGGGCATGCACTTGTCTGGATGGAGCAACACCTGAATTCTGGTTAAGGTAGCTCCATATGCTCAGAGAGTGTCCCACCAATGCTGAAAATGAAGCTCTTCCATCGGCTTAGTTATGTGCCAGAGCAGATCATCCAGACAACAGTATGACCTTTTTAAGCACCGTCATCTGTGCCCTGTATTTATACAACATTGCCCCCTGCTGGAAAAAGATCTAGGAAAGCATCTTGTAGAATATCTGCATCTGGTAAATCAACCTAACTTCTTGCATCCTGGGACTACCTGAATCTCCAATCCTTTACGAGACCTATGTGTGAGCACCATGCAGGTTTCCCACATAGACAGCATCTCCTTGTGAAATCTCCCACTGAGAGACTTTGTGACGTGTGTTCATCAGTTAGGCAGAGAATCCCACCTGTCCAGGTAAAGTGAGCATCACAATCAAATCTTAACAACAGCTGAAAAACACTTCAAGAGGAGAAGAAAAACCAATCTTTCCAGCCAAGTCTAGTCATTTTGGGTTTTTAATCACTGATTTGTTTCCTGCCTAGTCCATGGGCAAAAGGAATTCAGTGAGTTGTCATAGCTCAGCGCTTGCAGTGGTACTGCAGTTTAGGGCACAAGCCTAACCGGCGCTGGAACAGACCGGCCAACTGGTCTGTATTGTATCCAGATTAGGAGCAGGCTGGGACATAACTTGGAGTAAGGGGATTAAATGTCATGCACCAGCGTGCCCTGTGGGACTGCTTGGATCTGCACTCACAGTGTTGCAGGTGCGAATCTGAATGACCCATGAAATGCTTGTTGGGCCAGGGCTGGGGGTTAGGATCCTGCCTAGGTCACCCAGACCAGTCCCACCCCCTCCCACACCTGATCCACCTTCCAGATTGCCTTCCCTGTGGCAGAAGGGAGGTTTTACCAGATGCCCTCACACCTGGTTCCCATACCCTGGGAAAGAGGCATTGGATACATGACCAGTTTCCCTCCCCATTCGCAGCTCAGATCTCTTAAGGCTTTATGGTGGCAGATCCTGAGATCGTAAAGTCAGGCCAGGCCAATAGCACAACAGCACAAGGTTACGCTGGCTGGGGCTGCCAGCATAAATGACTGGAGGACTCACACATGTGACAGCACACTACTCGCTGACATTGCAGACAGCACGTAAGGGAAAAGCAGGAGTTGTTCTGGGATGGTTCAAGGTGGGGAGTGGGCCAGGCAAGGGGCATTTTGGAGAAGAATCTCAGAAGCAGCTGCACACACCAAGATCCGACTTCCTGAACTCTGCTGGGAAATGTCTTTGAGGGTGCAATCCTAACCTGGAGTTAGGCTGGCACAATTAGGCCAGCAAAGTTTGGCCAGCACAAGGGACACCATAACATATGTTTGGACCACTCTCGGAGTCAGAGAGGCCAGCACACAGGCATGTGCCATCCTCCCTGACTCCGAGAGTGGTCTAAATGTGCTTTACGGTGGCTCTTGTGCTGGACAAACGTTGCTGGCCTAACTGTGCCAGCCTAATGCCAGGTTAGGATTGTGCCCTGAGTCTCATCAGACCTATGCCTGCTAAATAGCATAGGTCCAAGGAGACCCATTGGAGACCAGGAAGCCTGTAGACAGGTAAGTAAAATAGATTTTACTTCATTTGCACCACAGCATGTTATGGGCCGGTGGGGAATAGGATTGAGCCCTCAGTCACAGATCTTTTAAATATGAAAGCAGAGAGCAGGAAGGGGTGGGCTGTTGACCACTAGGGAATACTCCCCTTGGTCAGCCTCCATCTTCTCTGCCCAGCTGACATTTGAATTCTCCTCCTCAGGCACCAAAATATATTGGGATATCCTTGTCTATGATCTGGCAGAAAGCAGGTTGTGGAGCATCAGAAATCAGGAGATGAAGAGCAATGAAGAAGGAAAGAAGAAGCAAACAACACTTCTGTGTCTAGGTTGATATGTAGGAAATGGATCTTATCAAAGGGGCGTTGGTGCCTCTGGGTCTTTATAGATACTGGCTTATGTGCTTTTATCCCTGTGGTTTTAGGCTGCTGTTTTGGCTGCATTTTGCCTGTGGTCTAAACGGATTAATATCTCAGTGGCTCTGGCTCAGCACAGAGACCGAAATAACGATGTATATGGTATCTTTCCATTCATTCTGTGTGGCTTGTGGTGGAGAACATGCCCATTCATTATGCCCCATGTTCATTTCTGGCCCCTGGGAAGGGGCTGCCACTGGGACTGCCTCTGCTGCGAAAAGGCCTCTCAGGCTGCACCTGTGTAAGATCTATTATCCTGAGATTTGTATCTGGTTTCCTCTGCAGTTGCCTCACTGTGTGATCTTGCTTGGCACAGAAGTAGGTGCCTGAATCTTCCAGCCGAGCTCTCTGCAACTGCAGAGACAATGCAGAGTTCTTTGTTCCGCTGCTCGAGAAATGGCCTTCAAATTCCTTCTCAACACCACCACCGGAGCCTTCGACTGAGTAAACCACCAGTTGAAGCCGGGTATCCTTCTCCCTTCCTTGCTTGTACCAGTACATGTTTACATGACTCGTTGCCAGTTGGGAACAGGTCAGAGTTTCAGACTTCCCTTTCTCGACCGCCATGTATGGAACCTGTTTCACAGCACAACCTGTCAAGATTAAAACATAAACACAGCGGATGAAAATTGAGTGGGGGGAAAAAAGTGGAGTGTCAATAGCAACCTCAGACACAGGACACTGTTCTAACAGGTGCTTTAAAATTGCAAACTTGCTTTCCAAAGTCCCTCTTTGCATCACCCAGCTCCTTCAGGGGCAGGGGCAATATCCAGGAAGTGATTTTCAATAGGAAAGTAGCATAAGGGAAAGAAGATCCTCACAATCAGGACTGGGCTGAAGCAATAATACATGCAGTAAGATTTGCTTCTAGATTAAACAGGAATGTTTATGTCAGTGCCAAACAGTGGAAATAAACGCACATGTAGATGAATTCTAAGATGTGTTGTTCGATTGCAGTGTTATAGGGATTCCATAAGAATACAATGTATGAAGATATCAAAAATGGGCTGTGATATTGGATCTTGGCTCCTAGCTTAGAATTTTCTATCAATAAGCCAAATACTTGTAACTCCAAAGTTGTTTAAATCATTGAGCAGCCGATTGGGTAGGCCTTGATTCACACATGGGTCGTGTCCTAAACTATGATGGGTCATATTTCAGAAGAATCAGCACCACCTTCTGCTAAGGGAAATGTTAGCAGGGGAAATGTTGGGTAGAGGAATGAATTGGACAATAGCGGAGAAAGGTACAGATAGGAAAAATAAAATGAGAGGAATGAGAGTACAAATATCAAAGGCAAGCACAGATTATGGCCAGAAAAGAGTTTTTCTCAGAGAGTTGCAAAAGACATGATAGAAAGAAACACAGCTAGTCATGACTTGCCCCTCTTATTAACATTTTTTTAGGAATCTGTTTCACCCACGAGAACAGTGGGATGAAGATTTGTACATTCACTCTGGGAAACAATACTTTTAGGTTGTCACTTTCCCCTCACTTCAAAATGATTGTCTCCAGTCATTCAAATAAAAAATTAAAAATAACTCCCCTATTTTTGGATGGAGTTAATGATCAATCCCAGCTCTGTTTCAAACTGTGCATTTTGAATTATAGCCTTGAGGTCACTCACCTGTAGAGAACAAGAAAACGATGAGAGTATAGAAGTCCATTGGGGCAATGGGGTATCGAAGCAGACATTTGCCTGACCCAGGCAACTGCAGACACAGCAACATCCTTGACACCCACCAAGAGACTAATGCAACGTGACCAGATGTGTGAACAGGAAGTTGTGTGGGTTAGAGAGAGGGAGAATTAGAAGAGAAACACTTTAAGCGAGGCAACAAGCACAGGAAGGTGGGAGATGAATTGGGCACTGAAGGAATACATTACGTTAGCAGGGCAATCTTAAGCTTTCAGAAGTACATTCCATTTCATTCAATGGGAATTTGTCCCAGCTAAGCGTTACAGCATTGCAGCCTTAGGGCCCAATCCTATCCAGCTTTCCAGCGCAGATGAAGCCATTCTAATGGTGCATGCACTGCATCCTGGGGCGGGGGGGTGGGGGAAGCAGTCACGGAAGCCTCCTCAAGGTTGGGTCTGCATTGCAGCTGCATTGGTGCTGGAAAGTTGGATAGGATTGGACCCTGAATCAGTGTCTGATTGCACTGGGAAAAGCTGCATGGAGAAACCATTCAGGAAGATTCCATTAGGCAGGTTGATCTGGTAAAACAACAAAAGGGAAGCACTCTCTTAATTATTGTTGTTGTCGTTTTGTTTTATCATTGTGGGGGGACCACCATGTGGAGGAAGTGCTGTGACCCACAAATCAAAAGGTCGAGTGTCATCTCTGGCTTCACTGCAGACATACTGTACTATCTGCATCCTATCACAAAGCCTTATGAACTATCCAGCTTCAGGGTGGAGATCCCTCTTTTAATAGTTGCTGTTCAGGGTGTTTGTGTTCAGATTATAACATATGGAAGAGCAGGGCTGACTAAAGATCTTCTGACACCTGTCAAATGCTGCCCTCATCTGGTAATGTGCCAGCCTCTCCTCTGACTGTCTGGAGTGGAAAAGAAACTGCAAGTGTGAAGAGCATATAAAGCAATGGACTAGAGCAGTGTTTCACAAACTGTGGGTCAGGACCCACTTGGTGGGCCGCAACCTGATTGTCAAGTGGGTCTCCAAAAGCTGAGAGCAGCTATCTTGGAAGTTGCAAATCTTGCTGTAGTCCTTTTGTGTGTGTTAACAGTCTGAATTGTCAAGGAAGGGTATTTTTTTTAGACAGACAGACAGACAGACAGACAGACAGACAGACAGACAGACAGACAG
>JAJKFI010000152.1:306315-318580 GCA_029204185.1 Lerista edwardsae | reverse complement strand
AGAAGAAGAAGAAGAAGAAGAAGAAGAAGAAGAAGAAGAAGAAGAAGAAGAAGAAGAAGAAGAAGAAGAAGAAGAAGAAGAAGAAAAGAGGACAGCACGTGATTAGCTTTCAGCAAGTATAGAAAATATGACTTTGCAAAGGATTATGGTTGGCCCTGGCACCTGATGTAGCATGCCAAATGCTGCCACCCTCTGTATCTGGAGATGCACCAGCCACTGCTCCTCCTACCCCCTCATCTGGAAAAGGAAGAGACAGGTGCAGTAGAATAGGAAGTGTGGAGGAGATGAGAGGGGCAAGGCAAGATGTCAACGATCTAGCCATTCCCTTCCTTTTCCAAGCCATGGAGTGGGAGGAGGAAGATGAGGTGCTATCACCCAGTTGGCCACATGGATAGGCTGGCCCTGCAAATGGCCTTCTGGGTCCCCTCCAGGCACATCCTACAGTTCTCACAGGGCTTTTTCACTCTCAGAATCAAACTGAGGCTAGCCTCAATTGGGAGTTGCAGCCCCTCCTCGTTCCCAGATTCATCTGCCTGCATCATACACTAATGTTTTCAAACACCTGGCACATTTGCACTTTCCAATTTGAGTCTTGGGTGTCCACCTGAATATGCAATACATGAATCAGCCCATACCCAAAGAGAGAGAGAGACGAGGGAGAGACAGTGTGACCATCCCAGAAGGTTTAGTTTTCACTTTCTTTCAAAACAAAAAATTCTAATTTCTGGAAGGAAATTCAAGGGAAAATGTGTAGGTAGTTCTCTGAAAAATGGGCACAAAATGAGGTAAGTCACAATTCTGCCCCTTGCAGATCAACACATTTGCAGGTAACATTTAAAGAGGGCTGACTGTATTTTATGGAATTATAATTATTTCATAAGTGCACAGTGCAAGCCTATGCTTGTTTACTCCAACGTTAGTCCCACTGGGCTGAGTGGGGGTCAGTCCCAAGGAAATGTGCCTGGAATGGCAGCCTTACAAACCTTGAAGAAATGAAGCTCTTTGCGTGGAGGAGTTTGCTCATCACTTATTTACAGGTTGCTCGTCACTTATTTATAGGTTGCACGTCACTTATTTATGCTGCCCTCCTCCACACAGCACGCACACAGAGTCTAGGCCTGCTTCTGCTCCCCTGAACCCTGCAAAAAAGAGCAGCAAAGAAGGAAGAGAAGGGAGGTTGGCTAAGCTTTAATAGGAAAAGCCGAAAAGATTGCCAAGTCCGTGTGCTGCTAATGTCATCAAAGTAAACGACCATCCAAGATAAATAGGATGATCTGAGCCATTGAAACCCTTTCCTAAAGACATGGATTAAGTGTCCTCCCCTCCATTTCCTCTTTTTTTACCAGCAGATTAGTATATGGAGCTGCAGCTTTGATGTCTTTTATGAGAATTACGTAGTTAGAAAAAATACACCACCACCACCCGCACACTATAAACAGGGGTGGAGATGGGGTGGGGAAGGACACCGTTTAGATTGCATTATATAATGGGACAGTGTGGAAATGAAAAAAAAATGGTAGAAAAGAAGCACAAATCAGCCTCTGGGTCAAACCAAACGGCTTCTGAAGTTCATTTTTCTTATCAACCAGTATTCAGTTCCTTGGAAGGTTTCCAAGAAATATGATTTGAAGTCATGTTTCCAAGCATGATTTGAACTCATGCTTCTTGTACCCCAACCTTCCATGAAAGGCACAAAAACAGAAGAGTGGTTTGTTTGTTTGTTTATTTATTTATTATTTTAAAGATTTGTATCCCACCTTTCCATTTGCTCAAGGCGGCTAATACTATAGAACAATACATAAAACAATTGTCCAGAAAAATAAAAGGCGGGGCAGATAATGAAAGTCAAGGACAGGCAACAATACATCACGTAAACACAGGACAGAACAAAAATGTTTTTAAACCCGACCAAAAGTTTTCAGGCTCCTCTATTGGCCAGATAAGCCCTCCCATTTTCTGGTTTGGTTCCTGTTTGGGTCAGGCTGTGATAAAAATCATGTCATTTGGTTCTGGTCCATAGTGTGCATTCATTTTGATAATGAATGGATCCTGATACAAATATGGCCCACAGAGCATTAAACTAAACTAAAATCATTACTATTTGGATGGGTTGATAGGGACACGCATTACTTTAGACCATGATATTATCTCACGTTCAATAAACAGCATCAGCATCTGGTTCTGTGGGGCCCTTGTGCAAAGCCCTGTCCGTCCCCCAATGGCCCTCTGGCACGCATGAGCTGACCCAGAACAAATGTTTTAACATCAAGCTTTAAAACGGTGTAAACTTTAACCTCATTTTGCATTGCAGGTTGAAGACTTTTGGGGTTAGTCATTGAAATTGCTCAGGTTTGTTGCTCCACCCCTTCTTTTTCCTCAAGATGTTTGTGTTGCCATTTTCAGACTAACAGATGGACAACAAGCATGATGATGGTGGTATATTTGCATAATTTGAAAACGTGCAACTAAACATGACATTTGATGACATCTTGCACGGCCAAATACTTTCAGAAGGAGCTATTGTGCCTTGATGATGCAGGTGCAGAGGTATACCGCCCACCTAACCCTTTGGGAAGGATGCCACTTGATTATGTAAAATGACACACAGCCTATCTTTTTTCAATCTTATATGCAGAATCAAAGTCACTGCCCCTCCTCTCTGGAATGGGTCCCAGCCTTGCTTAGCTCACATATATATACACAGGGTCTCTGTATCAGCTAGCTAGCTTCAGGGGGATCTCGGTCAGAAACAGAGAGGAGATCATTCCCTCTGCTCCGAAGATGACGAGCCACCCATGCATGAAAAGCCTCTTATTCCTCTTGTGCACCCTTTGCCTTTGCTCCAGTCACTCCTCGACCCGTCCGCTGCGCTTCTCTGCATTCTTAGATCGCACACACCAGATCTACCTGCGGTGGGACCATGAAGACGATATGATCACCTTTGAGCTTCAAGCCCAGACAACTGGATGGGTGGCTTTTGGCTTCACCATTCACGGGGAGATGCCTGGGGCAGACGTTGTGATCGGTGGAGTCCTTCCCGATGGCAACATGTATTTCTCGGTAATGGTCTCTCTCTCTTTCTGCAGGGCTTGGTTCGGCATATGCTGGGGCAGGGAGAAAGGGGCCTTTCCATTCTGACGCTTCCATTTTGATGCTGGTGCTTCCGGCTCCCTTGTGTACACTCTAGTAAACATGTGCCACCATGTGGCTGTTCTGTTTATTGCTGGGGCCAGGCTCACATCTTCCTCATGTTGAATGCTCACCTAAAAGGCCTTTGGGGTGCTAGAAACTGCATCCCTGGTGAACATTCCAATTGGTTCTTTCTAAGCATGCTCATGTCATGCATTCTTAGCATAAGCTGCTGAAGCCACCATCTTTGGCTAAGTAAGAAAGTTTACGCCAGGGCCAGAACCAGTTGCGTCCCTGGCCCATTTGCCGCCTGGGGCCAGGACTGCAGACTACCTCCCCCACCCCCAAGACTACTACTGCCCCTCTCCCATCTGGAGCCTCGCGTGGTGTCCTGTGGCTGCCTGAAAGCGTTCAGTTCTAAAGCCTTTGGAAAGCCTTTAAACAATACTTCCGGTTTTCCGACAAAAACCAGAAGTACTGTTTAACAGTCCTCCAGAGGCTGCAAAATGGCTTTGGAAGGCCACAGGACATCGCAGGCAGCCTGCCTGACCCTCGGGAGGGCTCTGGAGGGCCAGTGGCAGTGGATAACAGCAGGTACTGCTCCCACTTGCCCACAGGCCTACCACCCAGAGGCATTCCACCCCCAGTTAATGGAAGGGACACCACTGACCACCGGTTATTTTTGAGTACTTTTGTGTAGGCTATAGTGCTGCCTATGGGTTTCCTTGGACATTACTTATTTTGATGGTGTATGCCCAAGGTAAAAAAAAGGGTGGAGAGTTTTACAAGAGAGAGGATAAGATCCAGTGTGCGCCTTTGCTGCCGGATCCACCCCTCCCACCTCCTCCCCACCATACTGGTTCTTCTAACTCCCTGGGTTCCTTCCCCCTGCTTCCCTTAGGACTGGCATGTTGTAGACGACGAAACCATCTTGGAGGATGAAAGCCAAGATTATGAGCTGCTCGGGATGACCCAGGATGAGACTTCCACCACCATGACGTTCAGGCGATATTTACGGACTTGTGATGAGAATGACCTACCCATTACGGTAATCAAGGCAGTAATGTTGCTTCCCTTTAGACTTGGGTTAGGAGCTTCTGTCTTGAAGGAAGACCAGCCATCAACACACTCCCCTACATTCCAACAGAGTCAACTTCTTAATATCTTTGACTAACCTACAAATTCTCATTGTCTGAATCCGGGTGGACACCTTGTTTCCACCTAGAGACGGAATAGCAGGTGTTGGAGGGAAACTTGTATACTTGTACAGGCTCATTATTTATATAAATATGGTGTGGGATAAAGACTTAGTGGTCACATGCTTACCCTAATGGTGGTGGTTTATCCAAGATGTGAGATTGTCACCCTTCTTTTTACTTGCCAGTTTACCTGTGTGTTCAGGAACATGTGACAATGGGATAGCACCGGGATGTTTTCCTTTTAACTCCTTCCTGCACAGGGTGACACACTGCGACTGGTGACTGGATATGGCGCAGATGACACCATAGACTTCTTCAAAGGAAATATCACCCACAAATCTCTCTTCCTCTTGCTGGTATACACTGAAGAGGACATGCACGGGCCCAGTGTCTATCATGTGTACGATCTGAAGCTAAATGACGTGAGTACCTAGCCAATGACCACAACACTAACGAATCAGTCCTGCTAGACGTCTCCATTTAGCAGTATCCAAAGACTCCATATTCCCTGGTAGATAGCACAATATGATCTAGGTCTATTCTGAAGACAGAAAGTCCAGGAGGGGGAGGGTGCAGTTCCACTGCTGGTGGCAGGGCCGGCTCTAACAGTGGCAGGGCCCAATGTGGGGCATTCCTGTGGGGCCCCGAACCCTCTCTGTGGGGGCCCCCACTCACCAAGAAGAGCTCTGTTCATGCCACATGCAAAGCATGGCATGTGGAAGTAGTTGGTGGTGATATAACATCACCGTCAACTGCTTCCAGGTGGCCCATTTTGGGCTGTCCAGAGGCAGAGGCAGGTGGGAGAGACCAAGGTAAAGCTGCTCTGCTCGCCCCACAGACTTACAGCCCATAGAGATCCCAGCTGCAGCCACAGGCAATATGCGCACCCTGCTGGTGGAATGCCATAGCAACCACGGGCGTGACAAAGCTGCCAGTGCACATGGCTGGTGGCTACAGAGGGGCGACTGTGGCTGACACACTTCCAGTGCTGGTAAACTGGCGGCAGGGACAGGCAGTGGAAGGGATGGGGGAGTGTCTGGGCAAGGAGGGGAGCAGTCAAGAGGCAGAAGGTAGGAGGGGTGATCTCCGGCAGCAGCCATGAGTGCCAGGATCCTATCCCCATTGCCTCTCCTCTTCCCTCTCTCTTACTCTTCTTGGATCCGGGCCAGCAAAATGAGGAGATCTGAGGAGACCCATTTGGGCAGGAGAGAGTTGCTCCAGTATAAAGTTCTTATCATGAGAAGACCTCCACTTCAGGGCGAAACTTCCTCACAGATGCACCCCAGGTGGAAGTGGCTTCTGTTGTCATCTCAGGGCATGCTGCTCATCAACGAAGCCATATATTTCTAACGCGACCATTGAACATAGAAGAACATCCTTTGGCAATCCTGCAATGCTGATGGGTGCCTTGTCTTTGTTTTTCAGTTTGTCATCCCCGATGATGACACTACTTATGCCTGCACCTTCATCCCGCTGCCCATAGTCAAGACAAAACATCACATCTACAAGGTAACTGTGAAAGGGAAGCAGGAGGGCCATGCCCCACTGGCACAAGAGATGCAGGGACCATCCAGTGGCGTTTCTACAGGGATGGCAAAGCTCTAAGTTTTGCAAGAAGCCTTACCTTGCAGTGGAAATCACGCCTCTCCTGCACCGTTTTAGCCAATCCTCACAGGGAAAAGCAACATCTTGGCGTTGCTTACTGGCTACAGCAGCAAGGGAGAGGAGGGATTTACATGACAGGGTAAGGCTTCTTGCAAAACTTAGAGCTTTGCCATCCCTGTAGAAACGCCTCTGGAACCATCATCCATTCTTAAAGTTTGTCCTCGTCAGGACAGGGAAGAAAGGCAGAGGCGGATTCTAAGTGCTAAGTATTCTATCTGTTTGTCTGTCTATATCTGGAAGGGTTGGCATCAGGAGTCAGCCACGTTGGGCCTTGCCTATCAGAGAGGCAAGCAAGCCAAGCTAACCCTGAACCTCAGCACAAGTGGCCGTGCCCAAAGCACTATTGGGGGCAGACAGATGTGCCCTGGGGAGGCCCAAAGCAGGGCTTTCCTCCAGGGCCCGCAGCAACCCAAGGCTAGTGCTAATATTGGGACTACAACCTGACTGAAGACATTTCAGTCTATTAATGTCAGATTTTTAGTTTATGAAAAAAAAATCACTGGATTAATCAATGTGTATACAGTTAATCCTCATTATCTGCTAGGGTTGGGTTCCTGGAAATCTGTGTGGAAAACAGGAAATTTGCAGATAACGAACCATTGATCCTATGGGATCAATGGGGTTAGGTGCAAGGGGTAACCAGCGGTGTCATCCGGCAACGAGCTGCCGGAACGCTAGGCAGGACTTACCGCCTGATTGGCTGCCTGTCCGTGTCGTGTCGCCGCCTGCCCGCCTGCCGCGCGGGCACCCCTGGCTTCGGAGGGGGTGCCCGCTTACCTGGGGGGCGCGCCGGGTGCCTGGGCAAGCAGCAGAGGGGGGCGCCAACCGGAGGGAGCCCGCGTGGCGGGCAGGCAGGCAGCGACATGTCACGGACAGCCTGTCAATCAAGCGGTAAGTGCCGCCTAGCATTCCAGCAGCTCATTGCCGGATGACACTACTGGGGGTAACTGACTTGCCATCAGAAGAATCCAGCAGAGATCCCCAGGAAGCCAGCAAAGTGCAGCAGGAAGTGCCAAAAGATCTCTGAATGCTGCTGCAGAGACCTCCAGAGTCTGCAGAGATCTTCAGAACGGCACCTGCAACCAGCATGTGCCCCTTAAACATGGCCAGCAGACGCTACTGCCAGCCATTTTAAAGGGGTCAGCACTGGTCGCAGGGGCGATTCTGAAGGTCCCCGCAGCGTTTGGAAGGTCTCTGCATAGTGGATAACAAGACGCAGAAAGTAGCAATTCTGCCCCTCGCAGCTACGCAAATTCACATATAGTGAGGTCACATGTAAGGAGGATTATCTGTATTTGGGAGAACACTGTAGTTGCATTGCACTAGAAGGCACCTGTGGTGAATAGATCTAACTCACTCTTGCTTGGTGAATATGTCGGAAGCGCCTTTCCCAGTTTTGCCATGACCACCCTCTCAATTTCCATCAACAGAAGGGAGAGATAGTGGTATCATTTCAGGCATTTCAGAGGTGACCTTCTAGGTAAGAAGGACGCCCAGCAGCACCAGAAGTGAACCCCACCTGTTCCTAAGGAATAGGGAAACCAGTGAAGGGCACATGTTGATGATGTTGTCCTTGTGCTTTTCCTCTGTCTGTAGTTTGAGCCCGTGATCACACCCCGGAATGAAACCATCGTCCACCACATCTTGGTCTATGCCTGTGGCAATGCCAGTGTGCTGCCCAGTGGTGTCAGTGACTGTTACGGCGCAGATCCTGATTTTTCCCTGTGCTCCCAGATCCAAGTGGGCTGGGCTGTAGGCGGAGGGGTGAGTATGGGGGAGGCATTTTCCTGCTCAGGTGAGCCATTTTCTTCCTACAATCAAACCACAGCATTGAACTTAGAAATCATATTTCTGGCAGAACCTTGAACAGCAGTGGTTCCCAAACTGTGGGTCAGGACCCACCAGTGAGTCATGAGCCAATGTCAGATGGGTTGTGAAGCACCTAGGGCAGCCATACTGAAAATATGGGAAAATGGGGTGCTGGAAAGGAAGAGAGCTGTGTGGTTGTATCGCTTGAGTCAAGGCTATTAATAGGCTTTTCTCTTTCTGATTCACTTTGCTATTGGAAAATGGCTGAGAAATAATCCAACTTATTGCTGCATTCTCAGGAAAGCAGCAGGCTCTGGGGTAGAAATGACAGCATTTCTGGCCGTGACATTACTTCAGGTGGGTTCTGGACAGATTGTCATTCTAAAAAGTGGGTCCCGCTGCTAAAAAGTTTGAGAACCACTGTTGTACAGTAATTGTCAGGTCCCAGTATTTTAGTTCACATCCATTTCTGAACAGGTGAGGGGAAGGAAGTCATTTCTTGGAGAGTTAGTTAACCAAAAGTGAGCATAGTTTGTATGCAGAATAGCAGAACAGCTTGTGCAATAATAGCTTCTCTTCATCACTGGCCCTGCTCAGTCACCAGGGGCATAGTTCACCACAACATTCTTGTGGGCCTGACCTACTGAAATCAACAAGACCTGTGTAAGGACTAAATGCCCATAGAGTACTTTCACTGTAGATTGAACTCTGTGTAAGGCCCACTCTGAAACCAAAGAAATGTGATCTTGTTAACCATGGCTTTTGTAAGCAGTCTTTCTTCTTCACTTCCTCTGCCCCACTCCCCACTAGTCCTACATGTTTCCAGATGAAACGGGAATCTCTATAGGCACTCCGCTGGATCCACAGTGGATTCGGTTAGAAGTCCACTACAGCAATTTTGATTTAATTCCAGGTGAGTAACTGTGCATATAGGGACGTGGTGACACTGCAGGTTAAACCGCTGCTGCTGGGCTTTCTGACCGGAAGGTTGGGAGTTCAAGACCACGCAACAGAGTGAGCTCCTGTTGCTTGTCCCAGCTCCTGCCAACCTAGCAGTTCAAAAGCACCTAAATGCAAGTAGATAAATAGGGACCACTTCGGTGGGAAGGTAACAGCGTTCCGTGCGCTACGGCGTATAGTCATGCCGGCCACATGGCCACAGAAGCTTGTCCTCAGGACAAACGCCAGCTCTGCAGGCTTAGAAACGGAGATGAGCACCGCCCCCTACAGTCGGTCACAACTAGACCATTCGGTCGTGGGGAAACCTTTACCTTTTTAACTGTGCATAGGTCTATGAGAAGGGAAGTGTGGGCGGAGGAGAAGCAGGGAGAGATGCAAGAAGTCTGATGTTCTCACCCACTGCCATCACACCATATGCTTATCTAAAAATTAATAGACAATAAATTGTCTACGTACAGAAAATATGCATGTCAGAGAGAAGGCTAGGCTGCCATACTCCTGCATGATATCATGCAGAAATATGACAGCCTGGTCTTCTCTTTTGTGGTTGTTTGTAACCCTGCTAACTGGGCAAGAGGCACTTTTTCAAGTGGTGTCCTCTTATATTTAGCAGGGGGAGAGCAATTGTCCCTCTTCACCCCAGCACAGTGTCTTTCTCGTGGCTGTTGCTGGTGATGTTCTCCATCCTTTTAGATTGTGAGCCCTTTTGGGACAGGGAGCCATTTAACTTTAATATTATTTTTTGCCTGTAAACCGCTTTGTGAACTTTGTGTTGAAAAGCGGTATATAAATACTATTGATTGATTGATTGATTGATTGATTGATTGATTGATTGATTGGTTGGTTGGTTGGTTGGTTGGTTGGTTGGTTGGTTGGTTGATTGATTGATTGTATGGAGAAGTCACATAAGCTCCCATCCAGGACCGGTCCAGCCATGAGGTCAGCTAAACCAGTGGCCTCAGGCAGTATCTCATTTAGTCCAGGGGTCTCCAAATACTTAAGTCACGTTGGGTCACATTGTATATTTTACACATTTTTTAAAATTTAATTCCAGGTGAGTAATTCCAGGCTGGGGAAAAAAAACAGTTTTGCAAGTGATTGAATGAAATTTAAATGAATTTTATTTTATTTTACTTGGAACTTTTTTGTAATCAGAGTGATATGATTCAGAGCAAAAGAGAGATGTGACATTTACAAAGAAACAATGCTGTGCTTCAACTGAGACACGATAAACAAATAATGAATGAAAATATCAAATATTTTAAGTTGCTGTGTGCCGAATAAAATCTTATGGCGGGCCAGCTGTCGCCTCTGGGCCATAGTTTAGGTTCCTGATCTAGTCCAACACCCTGAGTCCAACAGTCAGAAAAATGCCTATGGAAGCTTACACTAGGGCATGGAAGTCCTCTTTTTGGTGACCCTGGCATGTGACCCTCCGAGATACAGAGTGACGTACATTACCTGGAAGCCATAAATTAGCCTTTGACTAGCTCAGGAGCATCAATTTCTTCACAGAATCAGGCAGTTAGTATTTGTTTTTCTGAGGGACGTGGTGGCGCAGCGAGTTAATCCGCTGTTGCTGGGCTTTCGACCGCAAGGTTGGGAGTTCGAGACCGCGTGACGGAGTGAGCTCCCGTTGCTTGTCCCAGCTCCTGCCAACCTAGCAGTTCGAAAGGACCTAAAATGCAAGTAGATAAATAGGGACCACTTCGGTGGGAAGGGAACGGTGTTCCATGGAGTCATGCCGGCCACATGACCATGGAAGCATGTCCTCGGACAAAAATGCCGGCTCTACAGGCTTTGAAACGGAGACGAGCACCGCCCCCTACAGTCGGTCACGACTAGACCATTCGGTCGTGGGGAAACCTTTACCTTTATTTGTTTTTCTTTTCCAAGGCCTAGTTGACAACTCAGGGATACGACTCTACTACACCCCAGAGCTGCGCCCGTACGACATGGGGGTGCTACAAACTGGATTCTTCACTTTCCCCATTCATTTCCTGCCCCCTGGAGCAGATTCTTTCAATTCTTATGGCCTCTGCAATACCAGTCAGTTTGACAAGGTAAACTCCCAATCCTTGCATGGCTCTTCCCTACACACTTCCTACCACCAGCAATAATGACACCAGCAATAATGACAATATATACAGAATGTTCAAAATGCTTGACAGACATAACCTTATTATCGGCCTTCCAACAAGCCTATGGCAGGTGGGTCAGCATTGTTTCCTTTCTGGAGCCCCCAAGAGCCGCTGATTGGAACAGGCAAACTGCCCCAGCGGCTCACATCAAGTGCTGTTGCTGAGCTGGGGAGTCTCTGTCTGGCCTTTGAGAAGGGAGAAGCAGGTTGTCCTAACAGCTCAGGATTTCCTAAGACCTGTGACAGGTCAAGTGTTCAGTTTGAATGAGATGGAAAATCTGAAGTCAGCCTGATGCTGGTGACAGGGCCATCCTCCTCTGCATCTCATCTCCTTACCCCCACCACCCCATTTGCACATGACACAAGGCACCCTCGCTTAGCCCCAAAGCTTTCACTGGCTGCCTTCTCTCCTTTGTAGATGAACGGGACCCCAGTGCCCGACATGCACGTCTTTGGCTTCTTGCTGCATACTCACCTGTTGGGGACAGGAGTGAGAGGTGTCCAATACCGGTAAGAAAAGCCAATATACTTGTAGGCCAAATGAAATGTGCCGGCAGTAGCACTTCAAAGGCTGGCAAGAGGTTTTGACCGGGAAGGTCAAAAGAAGAACCCTCCCACTCAGAAACTCTGGCACTGTGTCAACCCAGGTCCAGTCCCAATAAGCTGGGCCTCGTTCAAAATGGTGGCCTCCACCTCATCTATTCTCTCTGCCAGCCCCCTCCTTCCTCTTCCTCACCCCCATGCAGGTGTTCCTGCAAGACCTTCCTCCACAGGCACAGTGCAGATGATAAATAAGAGCCTAAGACTTGCCCTGGTTGATCAGGCCAAATATGCACCTCATCTGCATTTGTGCTTCTAACACCGCCATGAATTTCCCTGAGGGCCAGATCGGACTTGACTTTAAACACTTCGTTTGCCCTTCCATCGTTTTTCCTTGTTGCTGCTGTAATCAGCAGCTGCAGGAGGGATCCAATTCAGTTCGGGAAAGTTACAACTTTCCCACACTATGGTCCCAATCCAGTTCAGGGCCTCCATGGCTGCTATTGAGAAAGAAAGAAAGAAAGAAAGAAAGAAAGAAAGAAAGAAAGAAAGAAACTGGCATGGAAGAGGCACTGTTTCAAGTGGTGTCCCTCTTATATTTAGCAGGGGGAGAGCAATTGTCCCTCTTCACCCCAGCACAGTGTCTTTCTCGTGGCTGTTGCTGGTGGTGTTCTCCATTCTTTTAGATTGTGAGCCCTTTTGGGAAGGGAGCCATTTACTATTTGCCTGTAAACCACTTTGTGAACTTGTGTTGAAAAGCGGTATATAAATAATAGTGATTGATTGATTGATTGATTGATTGATTGATTGATTGATTGATTGA
>JAJKFI010000152.1:286498-306305 GCA_029204185.1 Lerista edwardsae | reverse complement strand
TGATTGATTGATTGATTGATTGATTGATTGATTGATTGATTGATTGATTGATTGATTGAAGTACAAACAGCATATTGAAAGTCATGTCTACTTTGATTCTAAGCTAGTGGCATTGAATTGACAAACCTAGACTGTAAATATTTTTGAGACTAATAATCCTGGGTACACCTTGTGGCAGTGAATTTCATCTGATAATTCTGCTGAATCATTGTGTGAAGAAGCACATCCTTATGTATGTACTGAATTGCGAGCCAATCAGGTTAAAGAACCCAAGTTCTCATATAGTGAGAGAGAAAAATATCACGTTTATGCAGAGGATCTCATGAGAAAAATTTATACACTGCTATTTTTGCCCCAGGTATAGGTATCACAAAGCAGGTTCAATGAACAGAGTGAACTACCCCAAAGTAAGGGAAGATTAACCAAGGTTGGGGCATGGAACCTGAACACTTAGTCAGAGGAAGGTAGCCCATTTGCTCCCAAGCAACTTCCCATGTATTGATGGGGGGGCGGGAGGAATACACTGACAAAACTCCATTGATTGATCAGATGGGCAATCTGAAACTGACCCAAGAGATATGGAGTCATGTTAGCTATGGTGACATTAAGGGCGTAATCCTAACCTGGAGTTACGCTGGCACAGTTAGGCCAGCAAAGTTTGGCTGGCACAAGGGCCACCGTAAAGCGTATTTGGACCATTCTTGGAGTCAGGGAGGATGGCGCATGTCTGTGTGCTGGCCTCTTTGACTCCCAGACTGGTCCCAAAAGGCTTTATGGCAGCCCCTGTGCCAGCCAAATTTTGCGGGCCTAACCTAACTCCAGGTTAGGATTGCGCCCTAAAACTAGGAAATGTTCATCTGGCAATTGTAGAGTCAGCTACTCTTGTACTCTTGTACTCAAAACTTGTTAGTTTTGACTCAACAGATACCTTGTCTGTCTGCCTTTCTCTCCATGCCCAGGAATGGAAAGCAGCTGAGAGTTCTCTGTGAAGACCTTAAGTATGATTTCAATCTCCAGGAGACAAGATCCTTGCCGGAATTGGTTGTATTCAAGCCTGTAGGTTATTCTAGGGTGTCCCTATGGGGAAGGTGTTGAGCCACCTTTTGCTAGAACCAATTGATCCAAGATGTTTGATCTTGCAATCTGCTTTGTTTCACAGGGAGATGAATTTCTGGTGGAATGTCGCTACCAAACCCGACAACGGACATCGCTGACCTTTGTAAGTCCTTGCCTGAAAGCCATCAGAATATTAGGAAAAGGTAATGGGGTGGGCAACTTTTGAAAATAAAATCTGGTTATTCCCATAGTGCACACTTTAAAAAAAAATGCTTGCTGGGCTACCAATATGACCCTTCTGTTTTAATATTGGGCAAGGAGCGTAGGTCAAAAGCTGTAGTGTAAGCACCAAATGGGGCTGAGATAAGAGGTTGAACATGCACAGTTGTGGCTGTTCTGATAATACACAGAACTCCCACTGTCATGTCGAGTGTGGCTCTGAGCTTCACATCCAGGGCAGCCATTGCAAATCCCGCAGCATCACCTGCCCATTTGGTCTTGCCTGGTTTTTAGGCAGTGGTATTCCTATAGGGGGCAAAATGCTAAGTTTTGCAGGAGCTTGAGCTCCTGTGTAACGTGGTCCCTGCCCTTTGCCTCCAGAGCCATTCGTGGCTCAGCAAAGTAAAGCCTCCCAGGCAGCTCTCCAACCCAGAATGGCTCTGGAGGAGAGGGGGAGGGATCACCTTACAGAGGAGCTCAGGCTCCTGCAAACCTAGTGTCCCCCCCTCCGTAGGAACACTACTGTTGTTAGAATTTATGCTTCCATGACCAAACTCTCAGAGCAAAATCCTAACCTGGAGTTAGGCCAGCACAGTTAGACCAGCAAAGTTTGGCTGGCACAAGGGCCACCGTAAAGCACATTTGGAACACTCTCGGAGACAGAGAGTATGGCGCATATCTGTGTGCTGGCCTCTCTGACACCGAGAGTGGTCCAAACACGCTTTATGGTGTCCCTTGTGCTAACCAAACTTTGCTGGCCTAACTGTGCCAGCCTAACTCCAGGTTAGGATTGTGCCCTCAGTAATTTGAGCAGCAAATTTTCAGAATGTGTGAAGCTGCAGGGACATAGAGAGGATCCACCAAGCTCCGAAATGTTCCAAAGGTTAGAGAAAACAAATCGTTTTCTGCCACTTTTTACACTACAAAGCAAAACTATTTGGGTAGTTCTTCCCTCTACCTAGGAAACCCTGGGAATTGTAGTTCTGGGAAGTAGAGGAAGCGCTCCCTAACATAGAATTCTCAGTACTTACAGAAACAAGTATTCCTTGTTTAGGAATACCTACTGGTTAGGGTGGTTAGAGGGAGCTGGAGGAGGAACAAGGGACTTGTTAGGGGGCAGGGTGAGGTAGATCCTGCAGCATGTATGCATGCTGGATCTTATCCCCTCTTTTTAAAAACATTCCCACCCCTTTTCTCTCCTTGGACATACGTCACCAATATGTCCAGGGAAGCCCATAGGCGAGGGCTTTCCTTTTCCTACAAGGAAACCAGTATTCTCAGAAACAGTTCCCTGGACTGGGGAAAGCCACAGCAGTTGATTATGCACCTGTAGTGTCTGAGGCGGATCTACAGGGAGGGCAAAGCTCTAAGTGTTGCAAGAAGCCTTACCCTGTCATGTCAATCCCTCCTCTCCCTTGCTGCTGCAGCCAGTAAGCAACGCCAAGATGTTGCTGTTCCCTGTGAGGATTGGCTAAAACGGTGCAGGAGAGGAGTGATTTCCACTGCAAGGTAAGGCTTCTTGCAAAACTTAGAGCTTTGCCCTCCCTTAGATCTGCCTCTGTGTAGTGTAGGTCTGTCCTGAATTTCTGCACAGCACTGTTACTGCTTTGGCTGACCTTGCCAAGGACAATGGTCACATACGTGGCTAGCAGCTGCCCTCCAGTGAATGCATTTCCCTTCCGTCTTGGATGAAGCTGGTGTTATTCCTTTCGCAGGGAGGACCAAGTACACTGAATGAAATGTGCCTGGCATTCCTCTTCTACTTCCCTCGCAACAACATCTCCAGCTGCATGGGCTACCCAAACATTCAATATGTCGCCCAGCAACTTGGCCAAGAGGCTGCAGAGTGAGTAACGCGCCTGAACAGCATGAAAAGAACTGAGCGGACTCCTTGATGAAGAAGCGTGTTGGCCCACTACTCAGTCCCATCCTTGGATTGATGGCAGCAGGACACTGTCCCGCTGGTCTAAATCAGCTGCTCACGTTATGTGGACTGCACTGCCGGTGGCCGCCCATTTTCTAGCTGTTGCTGCAAAGTGGCGGTGGTGGCAGCACCCTGCTGCTGCGGCTGGCATCCCGCTCCTGTGCAGTACAGCTGGCGTGGGCATGGAGGTGGTTCATGGAAGATTAAGGGGAGTAATGGGACATATTGGAGAGGAACCAGACTCTTGTTAGGAGGTGGAATGGAGCAGATCCTGCAGCAGTCAAGCATGCTGGATCTTATCTCCTCTTTTTTTTTTAATGTCCTGCCCCTTTTCTCTCCTTGGACATATGCCACCAGTAGGCAATTGGGCAGTCTACAAGGAAGTGCAAGATATTTTTTATTTACCTCCTGCAGGCTGTCCGATTGCTCCACCACCACCATAGCATGCAGCTCAGCCTCTGTTGGTGTGGCTGAATACTATAACGTGGAGGAAGATAGGATTGGGACCTGAGATTGGTCAACCGAGATGGAGTGATGCCATTAGAAAAAAAAAAACCAGACAAATTTGAGCACAGATTCATTGAATTGCCAGATTGTTTTCAAAAGACTGTATCTTTAAAATATAGCTCTTAATCAATTGTATAGCACTCTCCAGTATATAAAGGATGTCACCTGCATTATCTTGTATGGGGTAAGCCTTTGCTTCCCCAGTGGTGCTCCTCAGTTCTATGCCAACCATTTTGCTGGTGCAGAACCAGGAAGGAAGGAAGTGAGTAAAGAAGAGGGAAGGAGCATTGGACTCTGGTGCATGCGGGTTCTGCTGGCAGCCACCCCCTCCCATCCTTGTTCCGCCTTGCACTCTCCTTCTCCCTACCCCAACGTTCCCCCTGTTCCTCCCCCTCCCTGCTCCCTTCTGCCCTCTGCCCAGCACCACCTCACCAGCATCATCTCTCTCTGTCTCGAATAATGGATATCTGTCACCATTCGTCAAATGTGTTCGGGTGGAGACAGGTAGCTAGCTTCCAATGGGGGTAGCCACTGCAAGGGATTATTTTCCTTTTTTTCTTGGTGTCTATATCCATGGATAACCCATCTCTCCCTTGATTTCTGCCCTACAGTGCCATGGAAGGAATGATGGCCATTAACATGGTGGAGTGGACTAATGATTCCATCAAGAGAGCAGAGCAAGCATGCAAGGAGGCAGAGCAGATTGTCATAATTAAAACCATTGACGTAAGTGGGCTTTTGCAGAGTTGATGTAAGCAATCTTAACAGCTGGAAAATTAGCAGCAGAAAAAGCAGGTATGTGCAGGCCAGGAGTGGGTGTCTGGAGGTCACTTCAAGGTTTACATCTTCCAGGATTGAAATCCATATTTAAGAAAAGGCATACACTGCCCTTGATCATATGCCAAGATGCATTGGGAGACTGAAGAGAAAAGAGGTTACTCCCCCGAATTTGGCAATCAAACAACGTGCACTCATTGTCAGATGCCCCCCCCACTGTCAAAAAGGCAAAAGAAGCAAAGGGAGTCTGTAGCCAGCACATATCACTAAGTTCACTTGCTCAGACCACTGAGTAATCCTGTTTGAAAAGCTCTGGTGGAGACAAAGGATATACCAGACCCACTCTGGCCAATGGATGCTAAGCAGTTTCCTTGCTTGGCCGACTGGTTTCCTTTGGCCAGTTTTGTTGTGGGGTACCATGTTCTTGCCTGACACCCTCCTGACCCCATGTTCAGGATCCAGGTTGTAACACCAACCGATTAGAGTATAGATGGGTGCCTTGTAGGACTCTCCAGGCACCTTCAGTTCAGTGGCATGAACCCTGTATTTCACTGTTCCCAGGGGATGAGTTTATCAAACCGAGGCTAATATCCAAATTAGAGAAGTTGTAGATCAGAGCACAATCCTAACCTGGAGTTAGGCCGGCACACAAAGCAAAGTTTGGCCGGTACAAGGGACACCGTAATGTATGTTTGGACCACTCTCGGAGCCAGAGAGGCCAGCACACAGACGTCCTGCACACATCCTCCCTGACTCCAAGTGTTGTCCAAATGCGCTTTACAGTGGCCCTTGTGCCGTCCAAACTTTGCTGGTCTAACTGTGCCGGTCTAACTCCAGGTTAGGATTGCACACTCATACAATCACCAGGCCAGAAACCACACTTGCCCACATTCACAGATACAGACCCAGGGGGGCAGCAGCTGCACAACTTTACTCCAAAGGAGAAGATCAGAACAGATCAGACAGCGAAAGGGTGGCTGGAGTTTGTCATTCATTGTTAGCCATTCAGACTGTGTCTATATTTCCTTGATTTCACTAAGAAAAGGTAGCACAATTGGGTTCAGATAGCCCCAATTGCTTCCCATTCCTCTATTTAGATACTCCAACAAGAAGATACAAGTTGAGTATCCCTTATCCGGACTGCTTGGAATTTGGAACGTGTCTGGATTTCAGACTTGCCTGGATTTAGGAATAATGGCATACATATAATGAGAAATGCTTCCTCTTGCTCTTTTCACTGTTAACCATTTTGGTGTCTGCTGGCCTCTGACATTTTTCAACGATGTCTGTATTGACTCACACCACAGGACCGAGAATAGAACTTACAGCCTGTACGTGGGAATGAGCACAAGACCTTCTTTCTACAGAAAAGTCTTGCACAAAGATGCCTGGATTTCTGAATAGTCTGGATTTTGGATGTCCAGATAAGGGATCATCGACCTGTATATTCATTCATTTATTTTTTGTTTCAGGAGGTGGTGAAAAATGAAACTGGCTTCGTTCGAGAGATTGTGGACCCGGAACCACCCACCTGCAAGAACATGTTCTGGGCGACGCCTGCATCTCGGCTCAAAAGGCAGGCCGACTACCAAGCAGTCACAATGGTTGCTTCCAAAGCTGTCAGCACACAGGGCATTTGGCCACTTCCTGCCCTGCTCGTCATACCCTTGGGCTGTACTTGGCTTCTTGCTTCCTCTCAGTTTGAGCTCTGAGCATCAAGCACCAAATTAGTGGTTAGAGGAGTCTCTTAACATACCCGAGCTTTTCCAGCTTGCTGTCACTCCATGACTTTTCTTAAGATGTCAGCGGCATGTCAGATGGACATTGACTCCTGGTCATATTTTCAGTACTGTTTTGAGTGAAGTGCATACCTGAAGCCTGCTAGAGAACAGTCCAAACAAGTCACTTTGGATCCACCAATGATGACCTGACCCGCTTTTCCCTTTGGATGCAATCCTACTGAAGGGAACAGAATGCCCTTCCACCCCTATAGAGGTAGGGCAGTTTTGACTCCATATCTAAATGAGGCATGCAGAGGACCAGGAGGGGGACTGATGTTGGTAGGGGTAGTCACTGGATCCTGGAGTGTTCCTTCCCTGGGAGCAGCTTTGTGTGCCTCATAGAGGTTACAGATGTGAAGGAAGTCCTGACTTTGACCCTGGAAATATGTAATGGTCAAAATCAGCAGTAAGCCAGAGCTCAATCCTATATTTACTGGCTATTGCCAGTAAGGATCCTCTGCTGGTGTTGACTGCCTCCTGATCGCTTCCCCCAAACTTGCAATGTGTGTGCCCCCATGGCATACCTACATATCACAGCATGGCAGAGTTTAGGTTTGGGTTATAAGTCCTATTAATTCAGCAAGACCTAAAACTTGTTAATGTTTGCTGGATTGATTTTAAATCAATGAAATTCCCAAAAAGATCCAGTTCACCTACATTTGCGCACAACCTATTTGTTAGGTACTATTCATGACTGCAGAACATATAATAGTTGGCGATGCTTGTTCCCAATTGTAAGATGAACAGGGAGAAACATCCCACTAATTCATGTCTGAATACACATTGATGTGCACACCCAGGGCTCTCGCAAGCATGCTCCTTGTAGCTCCAATCAGTCATCGTTTGTCCACTCGCAATCACATGCAGAATTGCAGTGTTCCTTCCACAGCTGTTTTTGGGTGTTTGCACCATGCTACATCACATCCATGCTCATGGGTGGTACATGGCTGGATATCGCTGGGATGCATGGTTGTCTGGTTTCCTCCTTTTGCCACACCTTTCCAATGAAAAGATGGAAGACTGGTGCTAACTGTCCATATATTCAGTTATTGCTTTGCTGTAGTGCATTGCTGTTCTAAAAAAAATTGTTAATAAATATGACAGTTGAAGCACAGGAAAAATGCAGGTGGGCAAAAGATGGATGATGATGTCATAAAAACATCCCCTGCCGGGGAAAAGAGTGAGTAGACCAAGTGTGATGGCCCAAACTATTAAACATTCTGCCTGGAACTGCCCTCAGATCAGGCTGTAACATACTTACATTTAAATGAAATTAACAGCCCAATCTTATGCCTTGCCACCAGCACCAATGCAGCCGCACCAAAAAGGGATGTGCATCATCCTTTGGCAGTGTGTGTATGTGAGACATGAATAGAAGTCAAACAGGCAGTAAGTATAAATTTTTATTTACCTTGGTGAAAGACCTATGGTCTTCTCAGACAGATATGCCCCCTATTTTGGTGGTCTACATCCAAAGAGGGAAAGGAGGTTTGCAAAAGAGGGAATAAGATCTGCCGTGTGCCGTTGCCACAGGATCCATCACTTCCTGCTTCTCCCCTGCCCCAGCTCCTCCCCCTTCCTGCCCAGAAACCCCCTTCCACCTCTCTTCCTCTTTGCCAGTTGACTGGTATTGGCAGATGATACCCACTCTGCCAGGATCCTTGCAGTTCCATTGGTGGCACACACATTCCTCCAGCAGTCAGCAGATAGGATAAGCAGTAATTAAATTTAATATTCACATTATAATATCTGAAATCCACCAAAGATGCCCTCAATTATGGCTCCCCTCAACTATGGAATGCCTTCCCACTGCAAATTCACTGAATTCCAAGCTTGAATATCTACAAAAGCATTGTCAGATCTTCCTATTTGAGAAGGGTAATGGTGGTCAGGAATAAGTCATGAAAGGGTGAGGAAATGACATTGATATTGGTGCAATCCTACACAATCTTTATTTTCTGATTTTTTGTAGTTGATTCTGCAGAGAAATGAGACACTCAGAAAATGAAACAAACATTATTGGAGGCTCAAGAATGGAAAATGTAGGGGAAACTCTATATATAGTCAGTCCTCTTTATATGTGAACTCACTATCTGCAAATTCACTTATCTGTGAGGGGCAAAATTGCTACTTACCTTGTTATCTGCATCTTTGTCCACGGCCCCTTAAACTCCTGTCCTGGACCATGATGGACCCCTTAAACATGGCTGGTGGATGCTTCTGCCAACCATTTTAAAGGGGTCAGCACCGGTCACAGCTGCCATTCTGAAGGGCACTGCAGCCCCTGGAAGGTTTCTGCAGCATTCATTTCCTGCTGCACTCTGCTGCCTTCCCGAGGGACTCTGCTGGATTATTTTGATGGCAGATATGGTACCCCTTGCACAACTCCAATGATTCTATAGGATCAATGGTTTATTATCTGCAAATTCGCTAACTGTAGATAATGAGGTCTGACTGAGAGAGAGAGAGAGAGAGAGAGAGAGAGAGAGAGAGAGAGAGAGAGCAATTTATGACTAGAAGTGAAATCTATATTCAAATTGCTACTGAAATCATATTAGTTTCTAATTTTATTCAATATTTTAAAAATTCCACATTTTTTCTAAGGTAAAAATTAAACACTATTTGCTAAAGTAATTGGCAGAAAATATGTGTCTTGCTATTGCATTTGTTTTTAATCAATTTTTCCCCAACATAATTGACATTTTTAGGAGTGAGAGAAATTTACCAAGATCACCTGTATTTTAAAATTTATGATATTCTGCTTTCTTGACAATGCTTACCTAGTCAGTGTCAGTGTCCTCTAATAAGTGCCTAGACACATTGTCAATATTCTACATTCCAGTTATTCAACAAAAGATGATTTATTTATGTCTTATATTAATAAAGAATGTATAATTCAAGAAACTCTGATTAGTAAATCTTCCAGACAAATCAGAGGCGGTCCGGACCGGAAGCGCGCCCCATGGCAAGGCGACAAAACCGCGCCCCCGGCACGTTGCCCCGCCCCCGTGCATCTCCCCTCCACACCTCCCTGCACCCGGAAGAGCTCCATTTCGGAGCGTTCCAGGCACAAGGGAGGGAGGGAGGGCCGAAGAGCGCCCAGACTCCGCGCAATGGCGCATGGACTTCACACAATGGCGCCCCCCCTGCTGCCCGGCGCCCATGCTGCTTGCCATCCCTGCACCCCCCTGGATCCACGACTGAGATAAATGGCTTGTCTGAGGTTTTGGAATTATTATACAGTAGCAAAATATTCTGATTAAACCGCTGTTGTAAAAATAGTTTTCATTATAGCAAAGAAATAACTATGATAATAAAAGCAAGAGATTACATTTCTATCTGACATTTACATGATGCTAAAATTTATTATTATTAGTTAATTAATATAGCAGTGAACATTTCCCCACAAGCAGGGTGTGAATGTCAGTGCCCTTCCCTGCTGTTGCTCTTCTGCATGTAGTACTCAGGAGTCCCTGCACCTGGAGGGCCAATGTAGCCATCGTGGTTAATAACTACTGATAGAATATAGTCCACTTTTAAAGTCATCTAAGCCAGTGACCAACGACATCCATATTAACTGACCCCCATATCAGTTAATCCATATCCACTGACCCCACATTAACTTCCAACCCCCTCCTGCTATTCAGAAAGATGCAGGAATCTGTGTGACCTGGAAGACTTTGCATACAAGCAAAACTCATGAGAACATTTTTTTTTTTAATCGTGGCCATTGAGTTTTGAATGTAGGAACGCTTCTGTTTGCATAATGAATTCTTGTCAAGTATGTTTAGAACTCCTGGTTCCACCAAATGGAAATCTACTTTTAAGGGTGAGGACAGATCCAGTATTGGCAGCGGAGGAGGGGGCGGGGAGTCACAATGAGATCTTTACCTACGCTGTGAACCCAGGTTCTTAGTCGCTTTGCAGTTTGCAGGACATTCTAACAACATAAGAAGAGCCCAGCTGGATCAGGCCATAGGCCCATCTAGTCAAGCTTCCTTTATTTCACAGTGGCCCCCCAGATGCCTCAGGGAGTGCACAGGCAAGGTGATCTGTGAAAAACTGTTGGGTGTGTGTGTGAGAGAGAGGGTTCCCTTCACCCTTCACCCGTAGTCTACTGCCGCCACCATGTCAGCCTGCCATGGATATAGCCTGCACTGATCTGCTTCTTACTTGCTGAGAAGCACACTGGGGCTAAATCGCACCCTGGGCATGCCACGTCATGATGTCATGACTTGGAGACGTCATGACGTTGAGGAGGGGCACGCGGCTTCTCACGGCCAGGAGAAGCGGCAAGAAGCCATGTGCCTCCCGGGCTTCCCACAGCTGCAGCTCAGACAGTTTTGCCCAAGACGCAGCTGGGAGAAGTGTCAAGAAGATGCACACCTCCCTGGCTTCTGGGGTGACTTTGTCTGAACCACAGCCTGGAGTGCCCATGTGGAAGGCGCTCCCAATGCTCCTGCCTCAGTGCTCCCAGCCACAGCTCAGGCAACATAGCCTCCAAAGCTGAGAGGGCGCATGCACTCCAACTGCTTCCAGACTGGGGAGCAACTGGAGCACACGCACTCATGCCCCACCTCAGAGGTGCCATGGGCACATGCTATATCACACCCCAGGGCAGATATGGCTCTGAATCTGATAAAAGTAAGTGGGAAGTAGATCACCGCCTCCTTGCCTTAACTTGCTCCTCACACAGTTCCTTCCAACACTGAAGTGCCGAACTTTCAGTCTGATTTACAAGGACTGATCAAGCAAAGAGTTCCCTCATTTGTATGACCCCTTCACATCAAACCAGAAGTTCTGCACTTCTGCAATTGAAGAAACCACACAAGGAATGCAGTAAGTGGCTGATTTTCTTTCCCTGTGACTATGAAGAGGAGGCAGACCCAAGGCAACATCAGGCAGCATTCCAGGTTGCACCACCACTGTATTGCATATGAGCATACTTCTGCACAGTCTTGCTGTCCTGCAGATGTTCTTCTGTCCTCACCTGAAAATTCCTGCAATGCCATGGAACTTCTGGTAGCTGGTCCAGGCTACTGTGACACAAAAGGAAGAATGTGTGCAAGTGATTGCTTCAGTTTGGGATTACTTAGGATCAGGATAGACCCTTGCACCACAATGGTCCCTAGCAGAGCTGTCAGGCACAGAAAATACTGATAAGTCCAATTGGGAAACAGTTCTGTTCTGATTAAAATCTCAGAAACGTACGATGAGCAGTAGCTTAGAAGAAGAGACAGCACTGCCTTAGCGGCATTGAGATGAGCCTCCAGGCGAGGATTGTGGAAAATAGACACATTTTGTTCCAGATGTTGGGCATGCTTGAAAAGAGACTTGAGAACTGGAACGGAAGAGGAAATCACCACCACTAGGGGAGCCGAGCAGCCCAGGATGATTAAGAGGAGTCTGTAGGACAGGTCCATGTGAACCAGGACTATTTTGTCCTTCTTGATGTTATGGGTGAGGTTAAAGTCAGAGGAAAGGCTGTTGGTTTGATTGATCACTTCTTCAGGTAACTTCACATATCGTGAGGTTCTAACAGCCCAAATCACCAAGAGAGTGGTTCCCAAGGAAACAAGCACAGAGCCCAGGAGGAGCCAACGGACAAGGCCAGAAAATCGGAGTTTCACCTTCAGCAAAAAGGACTGCCTGAAGTTCACGATCTTCATGCAGTAGAAGACGGTCAGCCAAGCTGTGAACCAGAAGCTGGAAAAACTGGTGGCAATGTCGAGGGTGAACATGACTGTTTGCATATTGTAAAAACGCCTGTAGAACTCTTTCCATGTGAGGGAGGTGAAGTAGTCCAAAGTTATTGCCGTGGAGAAGCCAATGTTGGACATCCCCAGGCTGGTTACAATTTCGTCATTGGGCATCAGACCTCTGCCTTTAGTCCAATCGGCAAGATTCACAACAACAATAAGCCCATTGGAGATGATGATCAAGAGATAGAGGATTCCTGTAATCGTTAAGTAGAAAATGCCAACTGAATGTAGTAAATTCTCCTGGCTCCCAGGCATAGTGATGTCTGTCCTGCTGGAACTATATGGTTCATACTTGAGTCAAAAATGAGCCTTTAAATTGACTGAAAACTAGAAATTCATCAATGCAAATGTCCCTAGTTCTCCGGTTACTGTTTTTCTAACTGGCACCTGGGATGAACATGTGAAATCTAAGGCTTCTAGATACATACTACAATCTCTTCATCTATTTTCATATACCCTGATTATAGATACTATTTCAGTTGAGTCATCAGTCATTTGATGATGTTGTTATTAACACCATTCGTTTCAAAAAAATTTCCACAGAGAATGCCTCCGAGCTCATGGCATTCTGAGGGCAGAGAAGGAGGCAGCATTATGAAACGTACCAACAAAAACTCCCTTGCAGACCACGTGAGGGAAGAGACCCAGGAGAAGGCAATCTGATCAAGGGGAGTAGTGCCTAGTGGCAGAGGCGTATGCAGGGTGCCGCGAAGCAATGCAGGGGCAGTGGGTGCTGGTCATGGGGGAGGGCGCAATGGGCCAGCCCGCCCACCCATCCTCATGTCCAGTTTCCTTCAGTCCCCGAGCTGGGGGGCGAGGGAAACATGTCACCTCCCCGGGGCCCTCCAGAGCCAGCCAGGTGAAATTGACCCTGTCGTCCCTGAAGGCACCAGTGCATTTCCTTCACTCCCTGAGCCTTGGAGCAAGGGAAACACACTATTGGGGGGCAGCCACTGCAGGAGCCCCCCTGCACTCCCCCACTTTGTGACATCATGACATGTGCCTGGGGTACACCTCTGCCTAGTGGTGAGCTGGCACAAATCCATTTCCAGCTGTCCCTTGGCTGGACAAGCAGCTGAACAGGTGAGACTCTTTTAACTGCTGCCACCATCCCAGGCTATAGAGACCAGCCAGGGGGTACATCTGGGGGGAAAAACCCACTTCCAGGAGAGGACTGGACCCCAGGGAACCTTATTAAAAAAAATCAACCAAGAGTAATGTCTGTCAGGCAAAGAGACTGACAGGTTCAACCTACTGAATTACCTGTGAACATGGAGTAGGCAGGCAAAGAGTCAAACTGGAGCTAACTTTATTAAACATCCAAAAGTAAAGGAATTCAACAGACGGTGGAAGAGTAGAGTCTTCACCGCATACCATGATGCTTCTTTTTATCTGTTTCTTTTTAAAGCCGTCTTTCTTCTTAGTTTATGCCAGTTCCATTTCACAGAGGACCTGGAGCTTGGCTGGAACTGGAGAGGCGGCTAGAGGGCAACTCTCGGGGTAAGTCAGAAATGAAATCTCATGCTTTGCTTAACCCTCTAACTGCCATGAAAGTAATCAGTCGCATAATGAAAAGTGGGGGAGTGGCTTCTCATCCAGGGAAGATGCTGCATAACACTTACATTGTCTGTTACCTCTTTCTGTATCTTTGGGATTCTAGTACTTCTATTACATGATTATATATTTGATACATGTTTATCAAGGAGTCATGAATGGCACTACATCCAGGACTCAAGAGATGCTCACTCATTGACTGTTGAAAATTATATACTGTGCTTATTCAAGACTTTCTCTACTAAGAAATATTATTTTGGCCTTGTGGATGCCTTTGATGCATTGCACTGACATATCCAGGAAGACACTCCATCTTATTCCATAATGGCATTTCAGAGTACTAAACATTAATAAGATCCCAACCGGATGCATAAAGTGTTATATTTTCCCTGCAGTGTGCAGATCATTTTGTGCTAGCCACACTCTGGGCAGTCTTAATGTTCTTAACTACTTTGAATCATCTTTGCCTTGCTAATTGCCCGAGTCAAGCCCGGCTCCAGAGATGCAAACTGAAGAAGGATCCAGTTTTCAATTTTTCATCTTGCTTTCCATAATGCATTTTTGTGCTTGTCTGTTTAAGAAAATTAAGCAAATGACCTGTCAAAATACAAAATGAGTGATAACATTCAGAGGGAGGGACAGCAAAACGTCTTGAGACAGGGCAGGGGAAGTCTGCCCATTACTTGGCTGGAGCTGTTCTTTTGAGCACCCTTGTCCTGCCAAATTCCCTGCCAGGCCTCCCTGAGGGCCCCAATGCCCACACTAAGCTAAAAGTTTCCCCTCCAGAGCAGCCTCAGAGATAGGCAAGAGGGAGGGGGTTCATTCACCCACTGGGCCTCCTCTCTTCCAGCAGTTTTGCTTGGAATCACTGGCTGGCCAGCCTGCTCCATACTGCCCTCATCACCGGCTTAGCTCAAAATACCCCATCGAACTTGGCACCACAAAACCCCACCACCAAACAATAGGCAGTCAGCTTGCCTAAGCCACAACTGCCTCCTCCACTTGGTTCCTAGTAGTCTCCCACAACAACCTTACCTTCCTTCCTTCCTTTATCCAGTCCAACAAACCGTCCATCCAGCACCTACCTGGTGCTAACTTATTGCAGCTCCTGCCTCCAACTTTATACTGAGGCAGGCCAATCGGTGTCTGTTGTTGGGCAGGCTCTAGCTCATCAGCCACACCCTTTTCCACCTGTGCTAACCTCCCTTCCTAGCCAGAGCCCTTATCCTGCAGCTGTGTTCCTGAGGCTGGCAAAGACCTTGGGGGTTAACCCTGTAATCCCTGGTTTATTTGGGCAAGGGGCCACTGCTGATACCATTCCCTATCTCCTCGGGGTATCTCCTGCCTTTTCCAATACAACCCTTCAGTGCTTTCTGCTCAGCTCCCATTCATTTTAATGGAGACAAGTGGGAAGCAGCTCCAGTGGAGTTGTATCCTGCAAGTCGTCTTTGTCCATCTACCAGTCTGCCACTCTTACTGGTGCCCAAAAACTGCCAATTGTGATGGTTGCTACATATTATATCACCTCTTGGAAAGCTGTTCTTGTAGGAAGACTGGTTGAATTGTTAACCTTATCCAGGTTAAACATGTCCAGTTCCTTCACCCTTTCTCTGGTTTCAGACTGGTCTTCAACTGTGCCCTAACAGGCTGACCAGTGCAACACATAATCACTCCTTTGTCTTCTGTTGGTTCTTCATTTCCCACAACCTTGCTGTTGCTGGCTCTGGCTGTGCTGCACTCTAACCTTTTTGGCCTCCTCAGCTTTCCATATGGTACAGGCATCCATATTTGCTGATCTGGTATCTGCAGATTCAGGCTGCATTCTTTTTTCAGCTTCTAGCACTAGAAGGGCTAAAGAGCTCTTCTTTTTTAACCTTTTAGCATGCTTGAGTTGCGTTCTTTTTTTAGGTTCTAGCACAAGCCCCATGCTAGAACATTTAGCAGCAAGCCTGGAGCTAGAAAAGATGGCCGCCACCATATGGCATCACTTCCACCTATTTTTCTATTGAAACAAATGCAGGGCCCTGTGAAAAACATGTCGGCCTCCACAATGTACAGACTTTAAGGCAACAACATGGCGACCTCAGTACAATTGATCTCAATGAGGGAAAGTGAGGGGATGCTATTTTATTGTTTTTAAATTGACCACTAGAAGCATGCTAGTAACATGCTGGAAATTTCACTTCTGGCAATTCTCCTAGCTAAAAAAAGAATGCAGCCTCAGTTATCCATTATTCTCTGCCCCCCTCCAGCACCCATTACCTTAGTTTTTATTCTTTTCTGTGGCACCAAGCAAGCATGTTTCTTCCTTTTAGAAAATGCCAGAAGGGAACGCAACAAGCAGAGAGGCAACCTGAACACAACCAGAATACTAACAGGAAGTAGGAAGCTCCTGAATCACCCCTGACTTAAGAACATACTTATAATTTTGTTGCTTCACCACATCTAAAATGTTGCGCTTGTTATTTATAATGAGACAAATTTACACATTGTTTATCCATCGCATTCCCAGCATCCTGCGTCTGTGTCCTGTATCTTGATTCAAGATATCTGTCATGCAGGAAACTGACAGCACAATCCTATGCATGTCTACTCAGAAGTCAGTCTCTTTATAGTCAGTTGGGCTTACTCCCAGGTCAGTATACATAGGATTGCAGCCTAAGATTTGTGATCATGTCCTGTGTATTCATGGGCTTTAAAGATCTCTGTTCGTTATGGCATGGTTGTGAGAGTCCCTTACTGCTAATCAGAGCTACATCATATCCGCAGATGAATGACCTCTCTGGCTGCCTCTAATGGGTATGAAGATTTTTACCCCTGATTCAAATAATTACAGTAAACACATACAGTAAAGTCTGTATTCCGCTGCCATCTAGAGGCCAGACGTATATATGGACTCATTAATATGGTATTATCTATTATCACAGATATGAAATTGTGCGGTGCAAAAAATGAATGAATGAATGAATGAATGAATGAATGAGAAATTACTTCTGGCTGCAAAAAGGAAAGCAGCAAAGCCATTCTGGAAGGAACAGGAACTAACTGAGGGCCAGCTGAGGAATGCCACAGCCACATCAGTTTCATAAGAATGAACTGTTTTTAAAAAGAAAAGGGTGAAAAGCAAGGTATTGTAATTCAAGGGACTACTGCAGGGAGCAATGGGGCTTTTGCTGCATGGGGGTTCCTTCTGAGGAAACATACAGTGGGGTCTTGCTTGTGCAGGGAGGCCCTGCAGGATTGTTATGGGGAATGCAGCATCACACCAAGCTCCGTGTGGAAACACCTTTTGAATTCCACTTTCAGCTGATTGCAGAAAAGCAATGCCTCCACCACACCAAAGGAGCCTAGTGTGGAAGCCAGCAAGGTTAGAAAAATTGCCACAGATTCAGTCTTTCAACAGACAGGAGGTTGACGGGGAAAATATTAAGAGGCAATTATTTAACACCAGGGTTTGCAGGGCTCTTCGTAATAAGAAATGGGAACATGGGAACATGGCTGGTGGAAGCAGTGCTAAGTGGGATTTCTCCAGTAGTGGAATCTAAACGATCGAAGAACAGGAACCATGACCGGGACTCACGTTTGATTGGCAGCCTGTCCCTTTGGCTCCGCTGCCTTTCCGCCCGCTGCGCGGGCTGCCCTCAGTGGTCGCGTCCCTCCGCCGCTCGCTCAGGCCCCCGGCCCACACCCCACCTGTCCTCCCCGGCGAGCAGCCCCCCCCGAGGCCAAGAGCGCCTTGCAGCACCGCGTCCATCACGGAGCCGGCGACGAATGGCGACAGGTAGGCAGAGCTAGCCCAGATTAGGTTCAGGAACAGCCGTTCCGGCGCGTTCCTCCTCTATGACATCACTGATCTCATCCTCTGCCGTCCCCTTCTCCTTTTGCCTTCAATCTTTCCCAGCATGTGGGTCTTTTCTAAAGAGTCCTCTCTTCTCATGAGGTGGCCAAAGTATTGGAGCTTCAGCTTCAGGATTTGTCCTTCCAGGGAGCAATCAGGCTTGACTTCCTGTAGGATTGACTGATTAGATCTCCTTGCAATCCAGGGGACTCTCTAGAGCAGCGGTTCTCAACCTGGGGGTCGGGACCCCTTTGGGGGTCGAACAAGCATTTTGCAGGGGTCGCCGGCACCTCCCTCCAAAACACACACGGGGGGGACGGGTCTGCAGGGGGTGGGGGACGAAGCTTGGCCCAAGACAAAGGAAGACACTAAAAGGGAGCTGCGGAATTTCTCACCTTGGAAGCCTCACGGGCGCCATGGGACTACTCGGGAGGAGGCACGCCATGGGACTACTCGGGAGGAGGCACGCAGGGGCGTTGCCCGGGGAGGCCTCCCGCCCACGAGCGCTTTCCCGGGAGGGATGCTCATTGGGCGGCGTGGGGCCGACTCATGAGTCAACGCACGTCCAAGGCCGCCATCCCACGCGCACTCACGGGCCAGAGCGGGACTCCCTGGGAGCAGCGTGCAGGATGGGCGGCGGCTCTCCAGCCCTGAGAGAGTCTGCAGGGCACTGCACGGGTGAGCCATCCCGCCCCGACGTCAGGCTTGTGGGTGCTTCGCCTCCCCCCCGTCACAACAACCCTGCAAGGTAAGCGAGGCTGAGAGAGGAGGACCGGGTCAAGGGCACCCAGGAAAGCTGCCTGGCTTGAGCAGGGATTTGCGTGCTGGATCCGGTCCGCGCGCCACGCTCTCATCCCTCTCGAGATGACTTTCCGAGGGGGGGCGCGCCTCATGTGGCGTTAAAGGCGCAAGTTCTCGCCGGGCAGGTGCAGCCACACTGAGGGAGGTCTGGCTGGAGAAAGAGGGCCTTTCGCGCAGATGGGAGGCTACGCGAGCTAATGGAGGACTTTGGGGAGAGTCAGAGGGCTGCTCGTGTCTGTGCGCGCTAACGTGGATCTGAGTCCCAGGCTGCAATCCTATACTCACTTTCATGGGAGTAAGCTGCATTGAACACAATGAGACTTACTTCTGAGTAGACATGCATAGAATTGCGCTGTCAGTGAGTTTGATGCAACTTGCTCCCAGTTATGGTTGGGGGTCCCAACAGGCTGTCATAGTAAAAAGTGGGTCCCGGTGGAAAAAAGGTTGAGAACCACTGCTCTAGAGTCTTCTCCAACACCATAATTCAAAACTGCATGAAATTACCTTTCCTATAATATATAATGTGATGATATTTTTTTTTTTTAAAACACCCCAAATTTTCCAAACGGTTTCCAAAATGTTGGCCTTGAGTGTTGGTCACCTCCACTTACTCAAAGGTGTCACCCAGTGCAGTCTGCACCCCCATCTGCACCCCCTAGTGACACCATTGTTAGGGGTTGTGGTATCTGTAAAACAGAACTTTCATTGGAAGGCTGATATACAGATTTCTAAAGACAGATTGTGTAACCCTTCCACATTCACAGAAAGAGGAAGATGCCAGTAGTTAAACGTTGTCTTTTCAAGTGACGAAGAAAAGGCAGAAAACAAGACTTTGGGGGACAGCAAGAAAGAGGAAAAGCAGGGAACTAAGCCCTTAGGCACAGCCAGATCTCCAGGAACAATCTCCAGGAGGGGAAAACAAATCCAGGAACATTTTTATTACTCAGGTTAGTTTCTTTTGCTTCTGCTCTTGGACAGAATGTGGTCCCATGCTATGACTCATTCATATCCATGCTGGGAGTCTAATGCGACAATCCTCAAAATGAGTTCCACTGTCTTCTCCTGCTCAGCAGACATATACTACATAGGATTGGGCTGAATGTCCATACAATCCAACCGCCTCCTTCCATACAATCCAACCCGTGCTCTCAGATCATCTGGGGGGGCCCTTCTGACTGTGCCGCCACCAGGAGAAGTGAGAGGGGCGGCAGCCAGGAAGAGGGCCTTTTCGGTGGTGGCCCCCCAACTTTGGAACACCCTCCCCTTCGAATTGAGAACTGCCCCCTCTTTGTTAACTTTTCGGCGGGGGCTGAAGACCTTTTTATTTCAAAAAGCTTTTAACTGTTGACAGGTTGGCTGGCTGGCTGGTTATACTTTTTATATTTTATGATCCACATGGCTTGTTTTAAATTTTGTTGTTTTAGTTTTTGTTTTATTGTATTTTAATATTGTTTTAAATTGTTTTTAATGTTAAGTTTTTTATATTTTGTTGTAATGCTGCCTTGAGTGCCTCGAGCAATAGGCGGGGTATAAATTCAATAAATAATAATAATAATAATAATAATAATAATAATAATAATAATAATAA
>JAJKFI010000152.1:239157-279922 GCA_029204185.1 Lerista edwardsae | reverse complement strand
CACACACACACACACACACACACACACACACACACACACACACACACACCACATTTGCCTGTGGGAAGAGAAAGTATCACAGGGCATTCAAAGGGCAAGTGCTCACTTTCTCTTCCCAAACTGAACTGCAGAGAGAAAGTTTACACTGAAGACACAGGAGTCCCTGAAAAGCTTTCTGTGATGGGCAGAGATGGGGATAAAAAGGGCTATGACTGACACCTTACTCTGTCTCTCTATTTTCTGCTTACCATCCTACCTGGGGGAGGGGACAACAGAAAAAGGCCACCTTGGGTGATGGCAGCTGAGAGAGTTCCCTTTCCCTAGCCAATCCCAGTCCCCTCACATAGGAGGGTAAGCAGAGAGCAGAGAGTATATAGTACATGTTTTGAGCAGGCTTCAGATACAAAAGCTCATAACCTGTCAACCATTGAATCCTTTCCAGTTGTTATGCTGTTGCAAGCCAATTATCAGGTTGAATCACATTCAAAATACCTTTGCAGAGCAACAAAGATCCAACAGAAATAAAATATCCTCAAATGTCAAGCAGAGATATCCAATAGTTGGAGAATATATTCAGCAAATACTAGAACATTCTAGGAATAGATGGTGGGTTTTCTACAGAAGTGGTAAATTTTTGGAGGCAAAAATTTCATTTCCGCTGATTCTCCATACAGTTGCCTACTGAAGATAGCTTTCATTCAGTATTATTAAACCTCACTTTCCAGTTCCGTTTTTGGATTTCTGTATGCAGATTCTTACCCGTGGTTTGACCCTTCAAAACGATGGAAATAAAATTAAATATACACTCTTTGGTTTGAACAAGGAGATGGAGAAGGCAATCCTAAACTGGAGTTAGGCCAGAATAAGCTAAACCAGCAAAGTTCGGCCAGCACAAAGGCTACTGTAAAGCGCGTTTGAACCACTCTCGGAGCCAGGGAGGATGGCTCACATCTGTGTGCTGGCCACTCTTACTCCGACAGTGGTCCAAACATACTTTACGGTGGCCCTTGTGCTGGCCAAACTTTGCTAGTTTATTTTATGCTAACATAACTCAGTTTAGGATTGCGCCAGTGGTGTCATTCAAATGATTTAGGAACAGGAACTCACTTTTGATTGGCACTTGTCGGGAACCTGGAACCAGTCACGGAGCCTGTTAGGATCCGGAACGCCTGTTCTGGCCTGTTCCCCCTGAATGACATCACTGGATTGCGCCCAGAGACTGAGATTGAAAGACTGAGAGATGTCAGTCTACATCCGCAAAAACAATCAAAAGTCTTGCGGCACCCCAAAGACTAACCAAGGGTTCAGCCAGCAGATATATATAGGAGTTACACAAGGGGCCTCATCTGCCTTGTTTAGTTTTTCCAAAGTTGCTTGAAAGAAGACTCCCTTGCTGTTGCTCTCCATTTCCCAAGCAGAGGCCTTGGGCTTCACTGTGTTTTGTATTCTTCCAATTCATTCTATCTAGAGATTCCTGAATGATAGTACTAAAAATGCAAACTATTTCATTGGCTTGAGACGAGGTCCCAAGGGAACATGGAAGTGGATCGACGGCACAGATCTGGGCCAGAACATGTAGGTCTCCTTTCATTGTGAGCATGTATGATGTCACGGGCGGGGGGGGGGGGGAAGCAGCAAGCCATTATGTCTTCACCACGGTGACCCACCTTACATGGCTGTTACCATGAAGCGTGATCATGCCTCACATGATCAGGGTCAGGTCTTTTGCAGTGTGCCTGACTGAGGTTGGGCATGGCAGGTGTAGAGGGCTCACCAAGTTGCCTCCAGAGGTCACCTCCACATGCAAGGAACTGGTCCTGAAAGAAGGATCACACCTATTGGTGCTAGTGTAGTATAGTTTATCACTCTATTATGCCCATACAGGCAGTGAAGTGACAAGCCGCTGCCTGAGTCTTTTTTTCCAGCATGGGCAACAGTGAGCAGGTTCTCTCCCCCTCCCTCCTTCCTCATGCGGAAGTACAAGAGGAGGCAGATTGCAAAGCGGATTGTCTATTTCTCACTTTTCGCTAGCGGGAAACTGATCAGTGCAGCTTGCATCTGCAGCAGGCTGGAGGGAGACAGCAGCAAACTCAGGGTGAAGGGCACCCAAATTCACTGCTCCTCCCTCCACCCGCCTTGGTTTGAGTCACAACAGGGCGCCCTGGCCCTGTGAGATCGAGTCAACTAAAAGTTACCCAGTACGCACCATGGCTGAAGAGGGATTTGAAGGGTTCCCTGGTCTAAACCTTAGCACCAATAGCTACTACCTATCAGATGTTAAATTTTCTGCCAATGATGCGTTAGAGCAACACTGGTAGAAATGCAGTCTCCAGCATATCATTGGTAGAAAATGGGTAAGAATTATAGCCTAATTTTATATTTACCGCAGAGAGCTGCCCATTCCTCTTCCGCAATGGTGCTGGCTGGCATAAAGCAGTCAGCACCTGTCACAAAAGGTGCTCAGGCAGTGCACAACTTAGTGTGCTGCTGCTGGGAGCGCCAGTGGGAAGGCCTGGAAGTTCCTGCCCCAGTCATCAGCAGTTCTCCTGCTCGCCATAGGAGCACCAAGGAGAGGCAGGAGGGGGTGGAAGGGCAGAGGGGTGTATTGGGACAGGAGGAAAGTGGCAACAAGGGTGGGGTGGGTGGATCAGGCCCAGAAGTGGGTGGGATCGGCAGTGCCACCAATATCCTGGCCCCCTTCCCAGGCCCTGTCCTGCTGCACAGGTCAACGCAGACTTGCAACAGTTATTTAGCTATCACAGGTCCAAGCAGATCTGTCCGTGCTGTAGAGGCTTACCTCTGGGAAAGGGGAGAATTGTTCCCTTACCTAGAGGAGATATTTGCAACTGCCCCTAATCATAGGATGCAGCAGTCGCCATTTTGGTGCTGCTGTATCAACGACAGGTGGGGGTGGAAAGATCTTGGAGTGCTAGTAGACAACTCGATGAAAGTATCAACCCAGTGTGCGGCAGCGGTGAAGAAGGCCAATTCCATGCTTGGGGTAAGTAAAACAGGTTGAGAATAAAACAGCCAATATTATTATGCCATTGTACAAATTGATGGTAAGGCCACATTTGGAGTATTGTGTATAGTTCTGGTTGCCACATCTCAAAAAAGGCATAGTGGAGCTGGAAAAGGTGTAGAAGAGAGCGACAAAAATGATTACGGGGCTGTGGCACCTCACTCACTCACTCCCTTACAGATTGCAATGTTTGGGGCTCTTCTGTCTGGGAAAGAGGTGCCTGAGGGGGGACATGATTGAGACATACAAAATTATGCAGGGGATGTTATTTTCTCTCTCTCTCACAACACTACAACCAGGGGACATCCACTTAAACTGAGTGTTGAAAGAACAGATAAAAGAAAATACCTTTTCACTCAGTGGGTAATTAACCTGTGGAACTCCTTGCCACAGGAGCTGGTGAGGGCATCTGGCCTATGTGCCTTTAAAGGGGAATTAGACAGAATCATGGAGGAAAAGTCCATTGCATGCTACAGGCAGTGACAGGTATGCACAACCTCCTGATTTTAGATGTAGGATACCTCAGGCCAGGTGCTAGGGAGAGGTAGCAGGATGTAGGCATCTTGTTGTCTTGTGTGCTCCCTGAGGCATCTGGTAGGCCATTGTGAGATACAGGAAGCTGGCCTAGATGGGCCTTGGCCTGATCCTGCTGGGCTCTTCTTATGTTATGATAATATTGGGTCATTAGTTTCCTAATTTTTACTGCTCTTCTCTTCACAGAATTAATATTCCAGACAGCGATAACGACTGTGCTGTAGTTGGAATATTACACACAGGGTCGGTGTTTTGCTCTGTGCCAAACCGATGGATTTGTGAGATGATCCCAGTGAACCGCTAGTAGCTGGCATTAGGCCCAGGGCAAGATGGCTGATTGGGTCCCCTTCCTAAATCTTCCTACAAAACAGATTTTACAAACACCTCTACTTATAGTACATTAAAAGAATCAGCGCATTTCATTCCAAGCTCTAGGAGTGGGTTTCAATAACTTGAAACAAGTGTTGTGAGGCCCCTTTAAGAACTGTCAGAGACTGTGGCTCTGACAGGACCAAACCTCAGGCTGTAAGAGTCTCGCCTGGCGTGCGTTGGAGAAGTTAAGAAAAAGTCAATCCAAACTGAAAGGAATTCCCCTGTAAGCTTACTGAAATTAGGAAGAAAAATGAGCCAGCGCTGGACTTCGATGACAAATTCAAAAATGGAGCTTTATTGCAATAAAGGGTTGCCAAGTGGCAACCGCATGTACTATGGACTTGTAGGCCTGTTTACAGTCAGAACTGATCATTTATACAGATAATGTGTTTGTGAAAAGGTATTAGTGACTGAAATGCACTGTTTACAAAGTGATGTGGTTCTCTGGTAAAGTGGAAAGAGGTTACTGGTGTTTTCCCTTGCTGAGATATTTCATCGTGAACTTATTGGATGTTCCATTTCCACTGACCCCTCCTACCCCGGAGTAATCTTATCCTATGACTGATACTTGTTCAGGAGAACGTATCAGGATGACACAATCCCAGCAGAACAATGGTGGGTGATAGGAAACCACAAGAACCATGGTGAGCTTTGGCATGACAACTGCGACCCACATTCACAAGTTGAGGAAGGGCGGATGTGCGGGGGTAATCTAATCCAGAGCTCAACAATGCAAACAGAGAGAGATATTACAACATACCCAAGGATAGTTGGATAGGTGGTGATGGCATCTGGCCTAGATGCCTTTAAAAGGAGACTGGACAGATTTCTGGAGGAGACGTCCATCCAGACGTCCATGGGCTATATGCCATGATGAGTGCAATCCTAACCTGGAGTTAGGCTGGTTTAGTTAGGGCAGCAAAGTTTGGCCAGCACAAGGGACACCGTAAAGTGCGTTTGGACCACTGTTGGAGTCAGGAAGGATGGTGTACGTCTGTGTGCTGGCCTCTCTGACTCCGAGAGTGGTCCAAACATCCTTGTTGCCTTTGTGCCAGCCAAACTTTGCTGGCCTAACTATGCTGGCCTAACTCCAGGTTAGGATTGCACCCAATGGGTGGTGCAACCTCCTTATATTAATAGCAGGCTACTTCAGAATGCCAGGTGCAAGGGAGTGGCAAAGAATGCATCTTGTAGTCTCATACTCTCCCTGGGGCACCTGATAGGTGTGAGATACACTGTGAGATACACGAAGCTGGACTAGATGGGCCTTTGGCCTGATCCAGCAAGGCTCATCTTATGTTCTTATAGCTATATACAATAGTCTATGGAACCTGGGTGAAGGCGCCAGCCCAGGGGATACAAAAGAATTTCTATGCCCAGTTGTCCCTGGGTTATGGGCAAAGGCACCAGTCCGGGTGTAGTTGCTCTAATCATCAGAGAAGTGCTTGGTGGTGGTTGGCACCTCCGCAGGATGAGTGATGTTATCTGGAAAACAGCTGCTGTATTCCCTCCTTGGCATGGCTGCCAGGCTTCCCTGGGTCTCCTTCAGTGGTGTCATCTAAATGATTTAAGAACAGGTACTCACTTTTGATTGGCACGTGTCGGGACCCGCCCACCGGAAGTGATGTCATAAGCCAGAAGTGATGTCGTGGCAGGAAGTGACATGAAAAAAGCCCTTTTTGAGGCCTCAGATGATTTTAAACTGACCCAACAGTTGCAACAGTATTCCACAGCACCCCCAGAACATGTGAAGGAGGCCTGGCATCATGTTAAAACCCCAGAGCAGCTCATTTTTCAGTGGCAAGGAAAGGAAATGCTCTGCTCGCTGCCTGCCTGCCTGCCTGGCTCTGAGAACATGCAGGCAACTCAAACATGCAGGAAATTCAAACGTTGCAGAGGGCAGAGTCGACGAGTGGGCAGGCAAATGGGCGGGGCCAGCTGTAATCCTAGAAACCGGTACTCGCGTACCCCCGCGTACCCCCTGCATGACATCACTGGTCTCCTTCCATCATCTGCTGGTCTTCAATCACGTCCGCACAGGTTTACACACTTATGCAATAAGTTGGCACACCTCCCATTCCTTTGACAACATGCTCAGACCATCAGAACAATCCCTGCTGATTCCAGAGGATTCCCCTCCTCACCCCTCCTTTCCCTTTAAGACTCCTCCCTTCGTTCTTACGATCTTTCATTCATACCAACTGTGGGTCCATCCATAAATTGTGCGGTCCCCTTAAGAACCCCATTCATAAAATCAGAGTGCCTTTAAAAGCCTGGAGTCTCCCCCACAGGTGGTCTGGCCAACCGCCCGGGAATCCCTTGACCTGGTCAGATCCTCTGAAGCGCAACTGACAGCTTCCCCCAGCTGCCTGAGTTCAATGGCAAGTCTGACACATGTGCTGGCTGTTTTTTGTTTACTTATTGCTGGTTGCCTGGCTCATGGGCTGGAAACCACAAATTGATGGGATTATCAAGCTTGAAACCGCAGGTTAATGTGCTTAACAGGCACCTTTAGCAGTTTGGCAGTCAGCTTTAAAGGCCAGGGAGCTCTTTTCAGCTTATACTTCAGGTTCTTTTTGGAAATGGGACCGGGCGAGCTGTCAGGTCTGCACTCCAGCTTTTGTTCTTTTTCATAGTGGGTACCAGGTTTGGTTCCTGCCAGGCTCCACCTTTTTGGCAGTCAAAGGGTGTTCTAAAAGTGGGGGAAGTCCCCATTTAATACTAGGTGTCCCCTACTTCGTAAGTGTAGAAATATTGCAAAATGGAATTTTAAAAAAATCTAGTAGGTGTAAAGTGGTTGCTGCTCTTATGTTTTATGGTAGTTGTGTTTTTGTTGTTTAAGATTATATTATTTTTCTATGGGCTTTAATTTACTGCGCAATTTGCTTTTTTACCTGCAATTTTATACTTTTGTGTGTATTCATCTATTTTTGTAAGCTGAGCCAGATCCCTTCAGGAGAGAGGCAGGGTGAAAATGTTATAAACAAACAGTGGTGGTATACAAACCTATTCAGGTCTACCTAGTAATAAATATTATTAAGTCCAATGGACATACTCCCAGATATGTATTTGCATGTGTGTGAACCAAAGAACATGGTTGAAGACAGGTGAGATTCTGATATTTTATTTTATTCCAAAAAGCTTTTAACTGCTGACAGGTTGGCCAGCTGGTTATTATGATTCACGGGGTTTGTTTTTTGTTTTGTTTTTTTTAAACTGTTTTTAAATTGTTTGTGGTTTTTATTTTTTGCTATTGTTGTTTAATACTGTTTTAACTGTTTTTAATGTTAATTGTTATGTTGTATTTTTAATATATATTTTGTAATGCCGCCTTGGGTGCCTTCGGGCACAAAAGGCGGGGTAAAAATCGATAAATAAATAAATAAATAAATAAATAAATAAAATATGACTAAAGTTAATATGAGAATTTCCAGCTTCAAGCCAAGAGCAATGATTGGAATGCAGACTGGACTTGCTTGGCCTTTTGGAGAGAACTTTGTGCAATCCATGCCCTTCAACTGTAGTTCAATATCAATTCTAGCATGACATCATGGTGTCAGAACCGTCCAGAGACTGGAGAGGATAAGGTTATAAGACATGACCAGTCAAGTTGGAGGTCATTAAACTATCCATTCAATGCGGAAGAGATCAGATTGGCAGATTGATTGTATCCAAGAGAAGGAGGGAGTGACACCCAGAGAGTAGCAACGGGGGGGGCGAGATGCTATGTTTTTAAAGGCACATTACCTTGCCGTGTAAACTGCTCCTCTCCCTCACTGTCATAGCTATTCCAGGCTGCGAATGCAACCATCCAGAATGGCTATGTCAGAGAGGGAGAGGAGTGAGTTACATGACAAGATAAGGCACCTTTCAAAGCTCCTTTCCTCCCTCTAGGGATGCTACTGCACATGGATAAGATAACGAGAGCCACTGAAAGGGGTTAAAAGGGAACCTTAGAGAACAGTTCATCAGAGAGGGCTAACCAAAAGAACGAGGAATTCTGTTGGATTTTGAAGAAATGCAACATTTCATTACTATACCCCTTAGTAATAACAAGCCACACAGGATTTGCTATAGCTGATTCAGAGGTGATGTAGCCTAATGTAGCATCTCTTAATGAATGGGGATGTTTGTTTTCTGAATAGGCTATTTACCTGCAAGGTCTGGGACCTGGCTGTGCAAATGTGTGCATGCAAAAGAGGCAGTTTTGCCATTTGTACAGGGAGAAAGAGGCAGGAAAAAGCAACTTGGCTTAGGTGCCAGTTTGGCAGTTTCCACTGAGAGCCAGAAAGAGCTGAAGCCTTCTTTGGATCCAGTTGCTCACTCTGGGGACCTGCTGTAGAATGAATGGCTGTAGATTAGAGGCATGAATTGGCTTCCAGAATTTGCTTGTTTATTTGTTAGTAGAATAAATATTTCAAAGACACCACAAATCACCTGTATTTTTTTACCCAAAGCAAATCGAACCTTGTACTGTTGCACCCAGAACAGCGGCAGTTCATCAGTTCAGAAAAGAGACATAAGAGTGGAACAAGGCCAAGATTAGTTGCAAGTTTTTCTTGATGAGCCAGTAAAACCACAGATGTCTCCTTCTGCAAATCACATGGTTAAGAAAACCACCAACTTCCTTTATTTGGGGACAGAACATCCTACTTGGTGGATGACTCATGAACAAAAAATATTTTTTAAAAGTGTCTGAATTTTTTTCCTGAATAGTATGGGGTGGTTAAAAAAACAATTCTGAACCACCCCATATACTCGTTTGCTATTTTAGCAAAACACACGAGTTGTGGTGCACACAACTGGTGCCTGAGCTTTCCATTTTTAAAAATGTTGAATCAAATAACATTTTTTTAAAAAAATACTATTAACACAGCATTGCGTGCTAATTGAGATATGAATGGTCTGGTCATACAACACGAAAAGAAATTGTTGGCTCAGTTACACTATTGTTTACATCATGCTTAGGGCAGCCACAGACAAAGAAGGAAGGTGTTTGCTTCTGTTGCGGTTGACTAAAAGAGGAAATTTTGGCCGGTATAGCTTTCCTCAGCCTTGCATGACAAGTTGCACTTGTAGGCTCCAGTGGCATCACTAGGGGATGCAAGGGGGGTGCAGACCACACTGGGTGACACACTCAAGGGGGGGATGACACCATCACTTCCCAAAATTGTAAAATCTTGGTATTTTTGAATAATACCATCACTTTATATATTGTTTGATGTGGAATTTAATACAGAATGCAATGAAACAAACTGTGTTGAATTATTTGTACTCTACTAAATGTTATAGCCAAAAAAACAAAAAAAAAGGTAACACAACTGCCTTCTATGGATTTCCTTAACTGATCAATGAGACTGATTGTTCTGAGAATCAATGAGGTGTTATTAAGAAACAGCAGGAAACCAATAAGGTGTTAGTATAAGTCAGCTCAAATGTGTGGTGAGCAGGTTTTAAATGATGAGAGCTAATTAGAAGACGGAATGCAGTCTGCGAGCAGATTTTGTTACCCACCCCTCCCCGCACCCTCATGATCCTGTTCTTCCCCAGATGAAGACGCAGCTGGTGTGACTGGCATTGTTCCTCAGGCAATTTCACTCAGGGCCCAAAGTAAATATCATATATTGTTGTATACAGTTTGGGCCTGTGGCATATTTGGAGGGAGGCTTTAATTCTTTACCTCCAGCTCCACGCAGTTTTCCCACTGAAGATCCCCACCCTCCACCGCCTGAAGTGTCTATTTGGTCCTTCAATGGCAGGTTCAGAGGCAAATACCAAATTTGAGGGGTTTTGGCAGGAAAATGATGTTAGGGCATTAACTCCCCTTCTTCCATGCCAATCTTGATGAAGAACTGCTAGGGCTTTTTTACACAGAAAGATGGGCAGCCCAATCCTGAACTGTCCAGTGCTCATGGCTCCAGCAGCCCCAAAACGGTGAATGTTGGATCCTGTGGCCACCGGGATACCTCCAGAAGTCTCCTCGGGGGAGGGGGCATTTGCTCCCTTACCCCAAGGAAACCACAGCTGGTGGCAATGGATCTCCTCCACTCTGTGCCCATGTTTGAACAGGTGCAGAGTTGAGGAGGACCATGATGAGCGGCTTGGCATAGGAGGGGTTTCAGGATTTGGCAACATAGGCTGTCACTGCCCCACTCCAGGGCCCAATCCTCCCCTCCCCCCATCCAGTTCCATCCCTCCCCCACCCTAAAAAGCACTTCTCGCCAGTGCTGTTGGAGCACTGGCTGGCCTCCCACTCAGCATTGAGGCCCAGTGCTGACTGGTGCCGAGCGCCCCACTTCGGGCAAAGTGCTTTAAGACAAATTCTAGGGAATTGCGGCTGAGCAAGAAAAGCCAACTTGGACTGGTATTCACTAGCATTTGAGGTCCTGCAGGGATCCATCCAAAGGGACAACCTAGGCCACCCCCGACTCAGCTGTCCCTTACCCCTTAGATAAGGTACCAACTTTTGGGCTGCCTGCTCATTTAATGCTTGGAAGGCATCACCCAGCTGCGAGCAAAATCTGAGGATGGTGCTACTCAAGCCAGAGAATGGCCAGATACCCTTTCATTTAGCAAAATGAGAGATCACCCCAGAGACTGCTACGGAATCAAGGTTGCTTAGAGTGACTGTAACCACCAAAGGTGATGGAATACAAGTTGAGCCTAATTGCCTGCAGATTTTATTTCCCTGGGTTTGGCTCAACACAAGTCCCCTGAAAGCTGTACTCCAGTTGCCTGCAGAGGCTCTTCTAAGGCCCGCTGAGGCCATGCAGGTCCTCCCACAGCCTCAGAATGGCTGTTACAGCCAAAAAATGTTACTTCCGGTTTTTGCAATTTTTTTTTTTTTTGCCGTAACAGCCATTCCAAGACCAGTCAAGGCCATAGGAGGACCTGCGCAGACTCAGTGGGCCTCAAAAACCTCTCCAGACCTACTCGGAGCATAGCTACAGTCGGGTTCAGAGTGGAGGTGTGGACTAAATCTGTGGATTTAATTATCCATGGATTTTTTTTTTTTATACATGTGGTTTCCGGGAACAGAACCCTTGCAGATAAAAGAGCTCCAACTGAACTGTTATATACCCGTCACTTCATTTAGGGCAATTCATTTTCCGTTACACATTACTTTGACGCAAACCGAGTAAACTCATCCCTAAATCTACCCTTTCTAACCTGTTTATTTCAGCATTCACGGTATGCAGGAACAATGCACTTTGCGTAGTTCATTGTACATAGGAACATTGCAATGCAAAGCCTCTGCATTTTAAAATAAGCATTTGCATTTCCGTTATATGCATAAACACTTGAGCTTGATAACAGGATTATTGAATTTTGGGTTTGTTATGAGGCAATCACTGATTTATTGATTTGAAGCTCGACCTAGAAGGCTGTCAAACCAACCTGGAGAGGAGAGCTGGGTATAGCTCTGGAGAAAAAGATCAGCTCCATGACCAGGAGTCAATTCAGCCTGCTGCCCCAGGGTTCCTCCCTGCTTAAACAGAAACTTTGGGGACATAGGATGGGATCTGTCCTCCTTCGATACTCCCTGAAGCAATCTTAAGAGGGAGGACTGAGTTCAAAGTTAATTATGAGTCCAATTTCTGCCCTCCTCCCAGTTTCAATTTTGTTGCAAAATTAAGGAAGGGGGGTAAAGTATTAACATAATTCTCTTCCCCTCTCCTTCCCCCACAATTCCATATAGATTCGAACTTACTACTGTTGTGTGCAGTGATCCCAGCTCTTTCACGACTCCCTGTGCAAGGGTCACTGAATCTCAAGTAGTCCAAACTAAAAGACGTTCCATGGGAAAATTACAAGATTGTGAGCTAGACTGCCTCCTTGGGGAAAGGGCCAGTCCTTTTCGCTTACAGGGTAATGTACAATTCTAGAATGAAATAAATGATCACAACAGGAGTGGCATTTACAAAAATAAACAGTGGGCAATAGGAAGGAAGTGCAGTCTAGAGGTTGAGCTGTTGCCCTGCCTGAAGATGTTAAGTAGGATCAGTTTTGGATTAGCCTTGGATGGGAGACTGGAAGCTGCTGCCAGTGCTCGTGGAAGAATGTAAGGAGTGCGGAGGAGTCAGCTGACAAAAGACAGTAAAAATCTTGAGAACCTGCCAAGGTGTGGGCTGTGAAGGTGTGAGAGTGCAGCCAGGATGATGACCACACATTGAAAGGGAAACATCTGAAGAAATTGAAGGTTCTATGAATGGTACATAGAAAAATAGTTGTAAAAACCCCAATTGAAAAAAAGGTTTCTGAACAGCCTGCCAATGTGTCCAGTGAAATCTGGAGAAAGGCAGTATAAAAATACATTAAATAAATAAATAGTAAGTACATGATGGGGGTATCACATGTTTAATTTTCAAGAATAAATGAAAGTTTTTGTCTCCTGCCACAGTACACCACTGCACTGAACACTTTCTGTCTAATGAATTATTTCACCTTCTTCTCACAGATCCAGTGCCTTTTCTGGTTACATATCACTGGAATCACTTCTCTGGCGTGGATAGCTGCACACTCTTCTTCCATCTCAGCTGATTTCATAGTAAATCTGGGCAAAAAGGGATGTCAGAATAATGAAGAACATAAGGCATGGTACTACGAAGCACAACCAACAATCATAGGTTAACAGCATAATCCTATTCATGCCTACTCAAAAGGCAGTCCTGCACTTCTCTAGAAATCTCAGGGGTGGGAGGCAGATGCCACCTTGTCTCTAGTGGCACATGCACATAAATGCATGCACATAAACACAGACACCCTGCAATGCACAGGCTGCCATTTCTCACACAGCAGCTAATTCATTTTTTACAAGATTATTAACATATGAATATATGCATGTATCTGTCATAACAGTATAAAGCATAGGGTGAACAGATGGCTACACAGCTTGATAAAATACAGTACATTCTTTCCATTTATTGGCAATAATGAAGTTAATTTTGAATTGTTCAATCTAAACATACAATCTAAACCTAAAACGCTCCCAACTCAGGGTGCAATCCTAACCTGGAGTTAGGCCAGCACAATTAAGCCAGCAAAGTTTGACCGGCACAAGGGCATTTGGACCACTCTCGGAGTCAAGAGAGACCAGCACATAGACATGTGTCATCCTCCCTGACTCCGAGAGTGGTCCAAACATCCTTTATGGTGTCCCTTGTGCCAGCCAAACTGTGCTGGCCTAACTCCAGGTTGGGATTGCGCTCTCAAAGGAGGAACATTCACTTTGCTTTTAAATCTGCAGAGGGCAGGCTGTTTCCAAGTAAATGTAAGGCGGTAAGGAGCTTTTAGACACAAGCAATGTTTCTTAGCACGATAGAGATATTATAAGAGCCTTTTTACTTTCGCCCGTGAAATGTGAGGTTATATCTTCAAGATTTATGTAGATGAGGGCATTTTGACAGATTCTGTCTAGAAGGGGTAAAAAGTTGCATTTGCTGAAATTCCCTCTTCTATACAACTACTAAACAAGATTTCCTTGACAAAATCACCCTGGGTATCCTAACAGAATCTTCTAACAAGATTCAAATACTATATACTTGTATACTATTCTAATACTATTCTTGAATTCTTCTAATACAAGAAGATTCTTGTTAGAAGATTCTAATACTGTTTATTCTAGCACTATGCAAGACAATTATATACAGTATGTGAGCAATCCCAGGATGTAAACCCATCAGATTAATGAAGATTCAAGGAGACATACAGGGTCCTCTCGAGTTCTGTTCCATCGTTCCAGAGCCATCTCATTCCATTCTCCAATGTTAGTCCAATAGAATAATCACCCCTTTCTGTCTTGTTATAAAGAAACTCCTGTCAAGAAGAAAAAAATAATTACATGGGGAATTAAAAGATTCTTCAGAAGATCAGAGAAAATCTGATGGCCAGATGCAAAGGAAGGGAAGGGTCCTCTGTTTTTAGTTGTGTGTTGTGTTTCATCCATTCAGTTGTGTCAGTCTCTTGGCCTCTTTATAGGTGAGAGCTATTTTCAGTTTTTTGTTGAGTTCCATGTATTTAGATATTGAGGGAGCCAATCCTATCTAACATTCCAGCACCGGTTCAGCCACAATGCAGTCCTGAGGTAGAAGAACAAATGTTCCCTTTCCTTGAGGAGGCCTCTGTGACTGCCCTACACACACACAGGATGCAGCGAGCACCCCATTGGCATGGCTGCCTCAGTGCTGGATAGGACTGGACCCTCCGTTAGCATTTGTTTGTCATGCAAACATCTTGGCATGCAGGAGTGAGGAAAGCTACACCAGCCCCAAATCCTCTTCCTATTAATTGTGCAGGAGCTCTGTCCTCTTTTGCATCTGCCCATGACGACAAGCAGAGAGCAACTTCTGTTTATCTTCCTGCCTCGACAGTGAAGGCAGATAAAACATTCTTTGCAGCCATCACAGTGGGTTCCTCACCCACAGCATGGACCCTGCTTCACAACTTGCCTTGCCACTGAAAATGGCAGAGCAATAACCCAACTTATAGCTGCATTCTCAGGAAAGCAGCAGGTTCTGGCATCACATTGACAGCACTTCCGGCCATGACCTCACTTTCGGTGGTTCCCGGACAGATTGTCATTCTAAAAAATGGGTCCCGGTGCTAAAAGATTTGAGAACCACTGGTATACAGTATACACACATCACGTACACACATACAAATGATTATCAGCACTAAAAAAATAGCTCCAAGGGTTGAGGGGAAGTATGTTGCTTATGTTAGGGGTGCTAGCCAATTGATAACCACCATACTCAGTTTCCAACAGATTGTAGATTTGCAAAACTTCTGTTTTCCAGAGCTCACCCCAGAAGAGTGTTATGGGTGTCTTCGGGACAACCCTCATCGCCTTACAGCCCAATCCCGTGCAACTCTACTCACAAGTAAACTCCATTGTGTCCAATGGGGCTTGCTCCTAGGTCAGTGTGCACAAGATTGCAGCCTAAGGCCCCAATCCTATCCCTGGCCATGTTAATAGCATGCAGCTTTGCCAATGGAGGTCGCACTGAGCTCTTGGTGGGGGTGGAGCAAGCGGACAGCCTGCAGGGGATAAGCAAACTTATTTTCCACTTTACCTCCTGATGGGCTGCCCAATTGCCTATTGGTCATTTTGGACTTATGCCAGCCACTTTTGTGGCATGTGTCCAAGGAGAGAAGAGGAGCAGGGAAGTTTAGCATAAGATCTGGCATGCACTAATCCACCCCTCGCTCCCCCAACACACCCTCCCCAACACACCCTATTACTTCCCCTCCCCGCTCACGAACCACCATCCCCTGCACCAGCATATCTGCTCCACTGTAAGCCACTGGTCTCCAAAGCCGCTGCTTGGAAATGGCCTCCCACACATCGTCAGCGTGTGTACAGCGTGGGTACTCCAGCGTGTTGCTGGAGTACAACAGCAGAACAGGGTCCCACTGCCATACATCCACTGATAGGATGGGGCAGTAAGAAAACACTTTGGGTCTGCCGGCTCCGTTTCCTAAGCCCATGTTTTGCCTACATTGTCTTGATCAGTGGTCTTCTACCTTTTTCAGGCCATGACCCCAAACATATAAATGAATGAATGAAGTATGAGGCTGGGGAGCCCACTATCAATCCCACCACTCTCCCAGGACCCTAACTGCCCTTCCCCACCATCGCCCACTTCCAGCACTGTAACTAAATATTCTAATTAGCGAGAACAGAATAAATTACCCTGAAGCCCGGCACTAGTAAAAGCTATTTGAGCACAATTGATACAGTGATGGCCACTAGCTTGGATGGCTTCAAAAGGGATTGGAGAAAATCTTGGAGGACAGAACTATCAATGGCAGCGAGCCACGATGGCTTTGCATGACCTCCATGACCAAATGCAGCATGCCCCTGAAGATCAGTTGCAGGGGTGGAATGGTGGGACAGGAGTGGACCTTTCTCTCTTGTTTGTGGGCTTCCCAGATGCAGCTGATGGGCTACACGAAAGAAGGAATGCTGGTCTAGATGGGCCTTTGGGCCAGCAGGGCTTTTCTGATAGCACTGAGTTCTTGATCTTACCAGTTCTTTTTTGTCATTGATGATTGCCAAGTCCGAGTTGTGTTTCATGCATTGCCTTCGACTGTTGATCCATGCCAACATGCCTTCAGAAAACCAGTAATAACTCCCACTGTAAACTTCCCATGTAGGCTGAAAAGGAATGCGGGCTGCAGCAGGGTACAAAAAAAAAAGAGGGAGGCACATATCAGGGACCTGGTATGAATAAATGACAATTCCAATTGTGGAGAAATGTGGCATCAAAACTAGAATCAGAACAGGCTTTTGCCACGTTTAAACAAAGGTCTCTTGTGAGTTGTCCAAACCACACATATACTTACACGAGGGTGGCAGGGGCACCATTTCAAGCATCATTGCAGGGAAAGAGATTTCATGCATGGAGACAAGAGTAACCATAAGGTTCAAAGGCCCCCAGTTAGATGGTGTGTGTTCCTCACCTGCATGATCTGCAAGAAGTTCTAGCAAGTGGATCTATCTGGTTCCATCTTCAAAGAAGAAAGCCCTGGAAACTAACTCTGTATGTTTGCTTTATGTACAAAGAAGCAAATACAGCACTGGCGGAGGCAGGGCCAGCCCTCCTACTGTGGGATGCCAAATGCTGCCCCCCTTGCCCCATGATGGGCCAGCTTCTGCTCCTCCCACTCTCCATTCTTCCAGCCCAACACTCCCCTCCACACACTCTCTTCACCTCTGTCCTCCTCTTCCTTTTCCAATCCAGGGAGTGGAAGGAGAAGGTGGAACAGTAGCTTGAAGGAGGCAGAGAGAGAGAGATGGGCGCCTGCCCACCACCAATCTCCTGCTGCCTGAGACGACTACATCAGTTGACCACATGGTTGGACAGGCTCTAGGTTGAGACAGAGAGCATCTGCTCTCCTAGCAAGCAGCAGCTCCTGTCTCATTTCAGATTCTCGGAAACATGCTAAGAGTTCTGTGCTCAACAAGACAATTTTTAATCTGCAACATACACTCAGCCCTATATATAGCTTGGAACCTGAAATGAACGGATTCATCAGTTCAAACAATACTTGCTCTCCCACGCTGACCCCACAAATTTAGACATGTGCATGCATGGTGCACACACATCCTGGCCCCTCTCCTCATTTTTTGGTTACTTTTCCAAAATTGTGCACACACCAGGAATGGCCCAGTCCTACCTAAATCTAGGGTTACCAGATACAAACTGGGACCGAGTGCCTATATCCAGGGGCATAGCTAAAGAAATGCAGGAGGGTGCCATTGCACTGGGCAACAAGCCAAGCTTGACACTAGTGATCAAAATGGTGAAAACCTTGATAAGTACAAAGAATACCATCATGTTATATACCATTTGATGCGAAATTTAATGCAGAATGCAATGAACCAAACCAGGGTGTAATATTTTTACTCTAGCAAACATTATGGCCAAAAAAACCAAGAAAGGGAAAATACAACTATGTTGTCACTTCCTGTTGTGACCACTTCCAGGGCATCATTTTGCCCTCTGGACTGGGCTACACTTTCCTTATCTGGTGCCTATACCTTTAACTATTGTATAGAAGAGGGAATTTGGGCAGATGCAGCTTTTGAAACCCTTCCATGATGAGCTGCAGATCCCCTCTTCTATACAATGGTTAAAGGTATAGGCACTCTCTCCCCATTTGTAACCCTACCTACATCCCCGTCAATGCAGCCACACCACCAAAACACATACTGCATCCTTCTTGAGTAGGGAGGGGCAGTCCAGGTAAGGGAACATGTGTTCCTTTGCCCAAGGGGAAGCCTTCACTGCCCTGCTGGGTCTATTTGGACCTGCACCAGTGATTTACAAGTGGATCCAGGAAGGTAGATCAAGGCTGGGAAGGGGGATAGGATATCAGTGGTACAATTGCTGCTGACATTGCCACCTTCCCGGCCTCAATCCAGCCTCTTCCCCACCCTCATATATCTGCCTTGTATCCTCCTCCTCCCACCCCCAATGCTGATTTGCCAGCCCCAGGGGATGTGGACGGGCAGGGCTGCTAGTGTGCTGCTGCTGCAACAGCTGCTTACCATTTTCAGCAGCAGCCTGACTGTGCAAAACGTCTTTTGCCTTTTGTGACAGACGTAAAGGGCTTTGGGCTGCCGGGTCATTCGCAGTGCAAGGCCCCCACAGGATTGGGATTTTAACCTACATTAGGTTTAGAAGTGCATGTAGAGAACAAACTACCCCTAACCCACCCAACATGCAAGCCAGTATAGTGGCTCAAGTGTAAAGGGAAGCATCATGATGTGCAGACACACTTTTAAGTGCATGGAGTTGATCTGGATAATCAAATGGAGTTGATCTGGATAATCAACCTGGCCAGTGGCAGCTCCAAGTCACTGGAAAAAATGGGACTATACCTATCTATCTGAGGGGCAGGTGAATGGAACAGCTTCTGCAACCTGATTACTGATAAGTTGCTGTTATTTCAGTGTGCAACTAACTGGCAATGTTGCTAAGATGTTTCTTACTGAGAAATGCAATTTGCCTGGACACTTGCCAGGAATGATATAGCTTAAGCATCATGGCTATCTATATATGTGAAGGTGTGTGTGTGCATGCTGCCATCTGCTCCACCTATACACTGGGAAGCTATTTATTCCAAAGCCATTTGCATTATCATGTATTCTCTCCCCGCAAGAGATCCTGTATAATTTACATTTTACAGCACAATAAAACAAATTCCATAATTTGAGTTTCCCAAGTATTTAAATACCAAAGACCAAATTATATGAACTTACTTGTGGTTGCAGTTGTGGCTCTTGCAGGCAAAGTGGTGCTAATTCCAGATGAGTTTTGCGAAATCTGTGAAACTGAAAATTAAAACATCGTTCTAATGATAGGTGAAAAAGAACCCATTTTAAAAAGCTTCACTATAGAACGGATGGTGGGGGCAAAAAAAAAGTGCTCATCAGTACTTCTTTTTTAGGGCAGTGCTAAATATTTTTTGGTTTCTATCTGGGGCAAAAAATATTCATATCCAGTGATCTGATGAGTGTAAATGAAGTCAATTTGGAATTTTAAAAATATATTGGTGAACATTTCTCAAAGAGTGCTGAAAAATCTTCAGACAAGGAAACGTGTTGTCACTGAATTTTGGTAAACAACCTGTGAGTAATTTCAGCTCAATCCAAAACAATTTGGGAACCTCTCAGCAGAAAGAAACCAGAACTTATCCACCTACCTCTCATTGGCTCATCGACCTGAAAATTTTTTGTATCATATTCATATGCAGATTTACCTGTTAAACTAATGTTTCCCCTGGGAAAGATCTGTGGAACTGAAAAACACAGACACACAACAAAAAAGCATTTTGAATGGTCTTTGACAACTCTTAATATTGCTGACAAAATCCAAGTGACTGTGTTCTGGACAACTATGTCCCCAACTAGGCCAGTTTTTTTTCCTGTCACAGACATTTGTGTCCCTCTCTCTATAGGATCAATTACATCCCATATCCCAGTCATTTGCATCCACTATAACTGGGCAATATACCCCATGTTATATACCCTAAAAGCCCAATCCAGAAGGCCTTTATCGTTGGCAGTATGTGTCCCGCCAGCAAAAATGTCACAAATGTGCCATAAAGCATGTCTGTGACATGTTTATGCCCCCCCCGTGGCATTGGGGCAGCGTTCATTCTGCGCCAGGCCCCAACGTGACTGGGCAGGCGGCCAGTGCTCCAGCAGCGCCAGCAAGCCAGTTTGGAGCAAGGGGAAGTGGGGAGGGGGGAGGAACTAGGCAGGGGGAGGGGGGAGCCGGCCTCAAGCGGGTGGGACCTGGCAGTGGCTTCCACTGCTGGATCTCATCCCTGGCGGTGGCTCCGGCAGCCTGACACGGGCTGCTCAATTCACCCCCAGCAAAATAGCCGGCAGTGAACCAAGGAAGTGAACCGACAGTGAACCTGGGGGAAGGGGATGAATGTCCCCTTCTCCCAAGAAGCCTCTAGTGGCTGCCTGACTGCCATGGAATGCTGCGGTAGCCATTTTGGTACTGCCGCTCCTGCGGGAGCCAGTCAGGATTGGGCTCTAAGCCTCTTATCCTAGCCCCAACCCTATCTTTGCATTTATAGGAGTGTATCAGGACACCTTTGTTTAGGATGTAAATACTCGAGTACCCAAAATCCACATAAATAATGGCAGTTGCTTTGTTCTCCTTGTCATTGCACTTCACTGTCAGCTGAGAGGGTCAGACCAGCATAGCATCAAGTCCCGATTCAAATTTCAGCATTAGATGACCTTGGGTAAGCCACTATCTCTTAGCCCCAGTTCCCCTTTTGTAAAATGGGATGCTGCTGCTCTACCTTAAAAGGACTGTTGTTAAAGGGATGACTGAGATAATGTGCATGAAGCACTTTGAAGCACTCAGGAAAAACACTATGTAACCGTTAAGTGGCATTATTATTACTTTTATACATCAAGGAACGGTATTCACAGTGAATATCTTTAGAGAACAATAGGAACAAGTGCTGAAATAGGCGGAAGATCAAGGACAACCTGAAATCAAACACTGACCAATACTCACTGAAAACAACAAACAGAGATGTTGCTGTAAGCTTGACCAACAGGACTATCAGTCCAGGAAGCACACAATTCCAACCCATGCTGGCTCATCTGAAAGTACAGAGAATGCTGTCAGCATCTAATGACTGTGATCCAAAGGACAAGGGCAATACCGGCCAGCAAACTGCTCTGAAATACACTCAGAAGTCCAAGTCTAATTTAAGCTATGCTTAAATTAGCATAAGCGTCATAAAATCAATGGACATGTTCATGGAGGTGCAGACAGTGCTCTAGTTTGAAGCATAGCCCTTCACTCAGAATTAGGGGGGATGCCTGGGAAGAGCGGGGGGGAAAGTATGGGGACATATTTATTTAATGGATGGGGGGGAAAACTCCAGCTACTGCTATGCACGGATGGTATCAGGGTCGGGGACTCGGCCATCAGAGGACACACCTGGTTGGGCCAACCTCTGACAGCAGACCGTGAACCCTCGGGGCCATTGTGGGTAAGGATGGTGCTTCTTTTATTTGTCTTGGGTGGCCCAGTGCAGGACTTTGTCCCAGCACCCCCAGCAATTTTGTGCTGGCCCTGCTGCCCGATAAACAGAGGTGGGAGAAAACAGTTTTGGTTTTTTTGCCCCACTGATTTTGATGTTATCCAAAACTCAAAAGTGCAGAAAGCTGTGCTATGTATTTTTATTCACAATTCACACTACAAGTATAATTTCTTATAATCGCTTTAAAAATGTACTAAGTAGGTGATGTAGGTGGTATAGTGCCAGCAGATGCAGCCACCATCATTACCCATTGCATGCCCATTAAATAATAAATAAACCAAACCAAATAAAAATGGGTTTTTAAAGGAAGATTTCATTTTGTTTGTTTTACAAAAAAGAGAAGTGCAGAAAATGGTGTGGTGTGTTTTTATTTCGTTATCACTGTTCTCTCCCACCTCTGCCTATAAGGAACGTAGTCCAGCATGCTCCCGTTTGTCGCCAGCCTTCTTGGCCAGTCACCCTCCAACTTACCCAGTAAACGTACTCTTGGAAGGGGAAGATTTTTTTTTTTTTTAGATTGTGAGCCCTTTTGGGACAGGGAGTCATTTAACTTTATTATTACTATTTGCCTGTAAACCGCTTTGTGAACTTCGTGTTGAAAAGCGGTATATAAGTACCTGTTGATTGTTGATTGATTGATCAGGAATGGGGAGAGTCTGCTGGTGAACAAAGCCTCATCCTCGTGGCTTGAAGACTATGGAGTCATTTCTTGCTAGCGTGCATGAATCTTGATGCCTGTGCTAATTCAGAGAACTGGGCAGAGGAAACTGTGGGGGAAATCCTAACCAACTTTCCAGCAAGGGGGTAAGGACAATGCAGCTCTGAGATAAGGGAACAAACATTCCCTTTACTTACCTGGAGTAGACCTCCGTGACCGTCCCCCAACTGAAGGATGCAGCACATGCCCCACTGGCACAGCTTATGTTGGTGGTGGAAAGGTGGAAACGATTGCGCCCTATGTCTCCCATGCACCCTGGCAAAACATGATGCTACTAAGCATGTTCAAGTGCCTCCCAGCCAATTGGAATAAAGCCTACAAGGTCTCCTCTCAATAGGTGACACCTCTACACCACCAGTTCCCCTCCTGCACAAGAGTAAGTTTGCAGGGGAAGGAGGGACTGGTTTGGAGAGCTGGCCAGTGGCAGCAGCAGGCAGACAACCCATTACAGGTACAAGTAAGCCAGGGGCTCAGTTTCATTGCCTTCAACTCAACTATTTCCTCTTCAAAGGGGGAGAAGGATTTCACCTTTTAACAGAACCTACATGTGCACTGCCTTGTCTGTTCCACTTGTGGCCTCTTGGATCACAGCCGGAATGCAAACAAGCATGGTAAGCTAAATGTCATTACTGTGACACTTTCCAGATGATCAGAGATAGATTTGGCAGAAAAATAACCAACACTTTTCTTTGAAAAAGGAAAAGAGATAAGAAATAAATATTACTTATCAGGGCAATTCCATCAAGAGGAGACGGATCTTCTTTCCTCCTCAGAAGGCAGCAAACTATTTGATCATAGTTCTTCGTGGTTTTGCCTTTTGTTCTCTGCTCTGAGAAAAACAACTTCCCCACTTCCACCTAGGTCACAGAAATTGACGCAACTTCTTGTTTTTCCTCTGTTTTAAGAAGGTGGCTCCATCTTCTATGAAGAAACATTATGAAACATGTCTAGTTCTTTCCCAACATTTCTGGATACGTAAGAGCCTTAGAAATCAGATGGGGCTCCTGAAAACCTGTTAGATTTTCAGAGTGTTATTTTTAGATGTCTTAAAGATAGAATTGATTAATGTGGAAGTTTGTTACAGTAAATAAAGATGACGATAATAACTATTGTTATTTCAACTGTGCTTTAGAGCGCAATCCTATACTACGCTGGCTAGGCTGGCTGGCCAGTGCCAACTCCAACACAGTATAGTCAGTATAGTGGAGGATGGAGCCTTCCTGCAGCAAGGGAGCTCTAGCCTCCCCTATGCGCTCCTCAGATCTGCGCCTGCTAAACAGCAGGCGCAGATCCGAAGAGATCGCGTAGCACGAATTGGGGCCACACGGCCTCGCAATTGGACTTAGGATGCGGCCGTATAGCTGCCTCCCAAGCCCACCCATGTCCTGCTCCCAACCTCCTTCCCCCTGCCAATCCCGTGCCGTCTCAGCATAGAGCATCCCTCGCGCCAGCCGGCTTCGGCCTACGTGGGAGAGGCTCACTGTCAGGCCGACGCTCGTAGCATCAGCCTGACAGCTCTAGTGCCAACGCAGGGTGCTGCTCGGTGCTCCCACATGGGTGCTAGTGATGTAGCGTCGATGCAACATTGTTGCGGTGATGCTACGGGGCGCGCAGAATTGTGCTGTTAGTGTGTACAAAATTTTTCATATTCGGTCACAATCTTTCCTACAATGGCTCTGTGAGATCAGTGTTCTTATTCTTGTATTGTAATGGGGAAAGCTGAGGCTGAAATGTATCAGCTTCCAGAAACGTCTGGCTAGTATTTGCTGGAAAAAGAATACTGGGAATGATACACCATGATCAGAACCAGAAAGCCAGTGATTTTGGTGAACAGATCCTATGCATGTTTATTCACAAGACAAGCTGCGTATGGTATGCATGACTGTATCTTAAGACTTCTTCCAACAGCTGGTGTAGAATTGCAAAAAGACTGGAGCTGCAAATCAGGACTTCCCCAGCTCTTTATCTCACATGAATCTACTAGATGGCCTTAGGCATGACTCAGCTTCCCAGCTGCAATATAGGGGATGATGATCATAGTTAAAGGGCCAGGCTGAGCACTGGCTGAGGGTTCATGGTGTAAAAATAGTCACCGAGAATTAAGATTCCCCAACGTGACACACCATAAGTACAGCCCGAAGCTGCCTTTGTCCTCGGACAAAAGGAGCAGGCACACTTTGCACTATAGTATTAGGTAAAGGAATTTGCCAATTCCACCAACTCCAGCGCAACCACTGACCTGACTCCCGTTTGGAGCTACGGGATGGTCCAACAGCACACCCAGCTTCCAATTCCTTAGAGGCAGCTGCCCAGTTGGCTTGGGAAGAAGAACCCAGCCAAAATCTTTTATTGCCCACAGCGGCATGTCTTGTGTTAAGGCCTGGATTTGGCCAATACTCATAAAGTCCCCCCCCTTTCACGTACTCACCGAACAAGCTATAAAGCTTACAGGAAATTTATTGTAAAACCAAATGGTAAGGTGGTTGCACGGCTTAGTAAGCAGGCATAAAAGCGTAACATACAAGAGACATAACGCCTAACAAATAACACAAAAAAACCTAAACTCCTAAAACGTACTGACAGCTATTTTTACAAGGCATCACTTAAGAAGGTAGATGGTATTACCCAGTCTGCTCAGCTTGTCTGCAGGTCTTGGCTGGAGCATCTTGGAAATGCCTCCAGGAACAGCCAAAAAACACTGAATGACTAACGAACACCTTAGATGATCTTTATAGGTAGACGTACCATAATTTTTAGAGCTGAAACTGGGACTAATTGGAGTATCACCAGGCACAGCACGCGGGCACACACACAGAGAGAGAGACACACACAGACAGACAGACACCCCTGTTGGGGGAAACCTGCACCCTGTCAGGCAATTTGGAGCTAGTTTGTTGAGTATGCGTTTGCCCCAGGCACTCGCTGGCTCTCTCTCGGGCTCTCTCTCACACACACAAAAAACTTGCCACCACCCCTGAGAATCATTCAAAGTCTGAAAAACTGCAATGTAAGATACTTGAGAAGAGCAAGCCTACCCTCCCCACCAGCTAGGGAGAATGAGAGGAATTTATTTGGTGGAACCCAGCAGGCTGCAGAGAAAAGGGGAGATGGTCCACCAAAGCTGCAGTCCTATCCACAGTAGAGTAAGTTCCATTGACTATAATGGGACTTACTTCTGAGTAGGCATGCATCAAATTGGGCCCCAGGTGAATTTATTTAGTAGGCAGTCTACAGAGAGACTGTGTGGGACATGGTGGTGCAGCGGGTTAATTTGCTGTTGCTGGGCTTTCCGACCGGAAGGTTGGGAGTTCAAGACTGCGTGATGGAGTGAGCTCCCGTTGCTTGTCCCAGCTCCTGCCAACCTAGCAGTTCGAAAGCGCCTAAATGCAAGTAGATAAATAGGGACCACTTCGGTGGGAAGGTAACGGTGTTCCGTGCGCTACGGTGTAGAGTCATGCCAGCCACATCACCATGGAAGCTTGTCCTCAGACAAAACGCCGGCTCTACAGGCTTTGAAACGGAAGATGGAAGTTGCTACACAAAATGAAGTCAGACCTACGGCCTAGTTTGGTTTGCTTTTTACACATGGGTCCCCAATCAGCCAACACTTGATACCTCCCAATGTATCACTCAAGGCGCAATCCTAACCTGGAGTTAGGCTGGCACAATTAGGCCAGCAAAGTTTGGCTGGCATAAGGGACACTGTAAAGCATGTTTGGACCACTCTGAGTCAGAGAGACTAGCACAGAGATGTTCGCAATCCTCCCTGATTCCAAGAGTGTTCCAAACACTCTTTACAGTGGCCCTTGTGCCGGCCAAACTTTGCTGGCCTACCTGTGCTGGCCTAACTACAGGTTAGGATTGCGCCCTCAGTTGAACAATGTGTGCTGCCACTGCCCTCTTCTGCTTTCCCCACCATAACTGGAAGACTCCTGCCCTCTTGGGACATAAGGAGAGCCTTGCTGAGTCAGACTAAAGGCTCATCTAGTCCAGAATCCTGCAAACCTGAAGACAGGTAAGCTTTCAGTTCACTTTACAATTACATAGGCTTTGTTTCAGTAAAGGATAAGGACTATACTACAGAGCTATACCAAAGGCTTCACTGAAAAGTTCTCAGACTACAGTGGGAATTATGTGCTGGAAACCGTCTGACTGCACATTTACTCAAATGCATTTCAAAGCACTGTCTTTAGGGCAGAAAATACTATGTTGCTACAAACCATTTCTGCCATGCTTTGAATGTATACCAGTCTTCATCACACTATAAGGTTCCAAGACAGAGAAACAGTTATAGATTCACCTCATTTTCTCCCGAACCTTCTTGTGAAAATCTCTGATAGTCTATCATGGGACACCAGAGTTCTGCAGAACTCTGCATTTGAGATGAGGCCCATGGGGACTTCAACAGATGCTGCAATGCAATCACTGGCCAGTGGGTGGAGCTGCTGTGCTGTAGTATGCTGCAACAGTTCAGTGTTTCATATTCTCACTCCCATAGAAATTAATTGGGAGCATCCAGGGCAAGATGGACTATAAATGTAAAAAAAAAAATGAACACCTGGAAAAGACATAATTTAGTCTATTGCTAACTGGGCAAAAAGGCACCCTTTAAGTGATGGTGCTCTTATATGGACGGGTGTGTGTGTAGAAAACTGGGCATGTGTCTCTCTTCATCCCAGTACAGCATCTCTCCAAGGGGATCCCTGCTCTCTCTCTCTCTCTCTCTCTCTCTCTCTCTCTCTCTCTCTCTCTCTCACACACACACACACACACACACACACACACACACACACACACACACTGAGCCCCTTTCAGACAGGAAACCATTTCTCTTATTTCTTTGCTATGTAAAGCTTTGCCATTAATTCCAGATGAATGAGGACAGGAAGGAACAGCTCTCTACAAATGATATGGGGCACTATTTTTAACACAGGGCCAGTACAGCCCAAGACCCTCCAACCCCTAAAATGACATATACCCCCTCCTTCTCCAAATGGCACATCAACCCCCCCTCCTCCTGCTCCCTGGATTCAAAAAGGAAAAAGGGAGAATGGAGCAGGTGAGCTCTGTTCACCTGCCACTTTATTGCCTTAGGCAACTGCCTCAGTCGGCTTCATAGATGGGCAGGCTCGGCCTTAACAATTCCTTAATTCTGCATCTGATTCCAGGCTGGACTTATCCCAAACACTGAAATCAGATTCTGGGGTTCAGCCCTGGGGGAGGTACCAGGAAAGCGGGTAATGGCTACTTCCCTTGCTCAGGAGCACTATCTTACTGCGGGCGCAATCCTAACTGGAGTTAAGCCGGCACAGTTATGCCAGCAAAGTTTGGCTGGCACAAGGGACACCGTAAAGTATGTTTGGACCACTCTCGGAATCAGGGGGGCCAGCAGAGATGTGCGCCATCCTCCCTGACTCCAAGAGTGGTCCAAACGCGCCTTATGGTGGCCCTTGTGCCAGCCAAGCTTTGCTGACCTAACTGTACCGGTCTAATCCCAGGTTAGGATTGTGCTCTGAGTCTTCCTTATCTACCAGGACGTAGGGCCCAATCCTATCCAATTTTTCAGCACCAGTGTAGCCACAATGCAGCCCAGAGGTAAGGAAACAAACGTTTCCACTCCTCCAGATAGCCTCTATACTGCTCCCCCACTGCAGGATACAGCACACACCCCACAGCACACACACCAGCACTGGAAAACTGGATAGGATTGGGCCCTTAGTTCTGGAGATCTAGTTCTGGAGTTACATTCCTGCTGAGGGCACTGAGAAGGGTTTGCATTATCATGGCTTCTAAAGGACATTTCTTCCAAATATATGAGACAGTTACCGTTACTTGGTGGCTATGGAGAAGCTCTTTACATGTCCAGAGGCACTCCCTTGTTGTTAAGGGTGGTGCAGGAGCAGAAGGAAACTTCCTTCCAGAGGCTGGAAGACGTAAAAAGAGCTTTGACAGCTTGGAGAGAAAAGGCCCACCCTGTTCAGCATTCTGTTTCCAACAGTGGCCAACCAGATGCCTTAAAGGGAGCCCACAACAAAACATGGGAGGCAACAACCAATCTGTATTTGCTCCCAGGATCTGACATGGAAAGGTATACTACTTTTGAACAGGGAGTTTCCATTTAGCTCTCATTTTAATTATTTTTTTTTTAAAAAACAAAACAAAACACAGTCCACTGTCTTTCCAATACAACACTCACAAAAACTAGCCTAACAGTCACTAATGGACCTCTTCTCCATGAATTTGTCCAACGCCTCTTTAAAGCCTCCTAGCTTTAGTGTCCAGAATCTTGTGTCAGAGAGTTCCATGCGATCTGCCAAGCGCGTCCTGAGTCTCCTGCCAATCAACCTAACTGGGGATCCCAAATTCTAGGACACCTAGGAAATCCCTAATTTCCCAAATTAGGAAAGCCATTTTCTTCCTCCCTCCCTCCGCATTTTTGCTTGCGAGGCGTCCTGCTGCCAGGCGCGTGGGCGGGAGGGGAGTGGGGTGGAGTTTCCCGTCCAGGACCTTTCTGGTCCGTGGGAAGCGCGCAACGAAAGGACCACCTCCAGCCCCGCTCTTGGCCCCAGCAGCGACGGCGTCCCCGCTCCAGCGTCTCCACGCGATGTCGGCTCTTTGGTTCGCGCCGTCTTGCTTGCTGCTGCTGCTGCTGCTGCTGCCACCCCGCTGCGGCTCCGCGACCCTCGGGGAGCCGGACGCCCCCGCCGTCACCGGCTGCCTGCCCTGCGCGCCCGCTAAGTGCCCTGCGCTGCCGGCCCGGGGCTGCCCGCTGGGCAAGGTGCGCGACGGCTGCGGCTGCTGCTGGCAGTGCGCGCGCGGCGAAGGCGAAGCGTGCGGGGCTGGGACGCCCTCGGGGCCTGCCGCCGGCTGGGGACGCTGCGCCGCGGGCCTGGAGTGTCGCCGTCGGCGCAAGGGCCAGGCCGGCGCGTGCGCCTGCAAGAGCCGCTACCCGGTGTGCGGCAGCGACGGCCTCACTTACCCCAGCGTGTGCCAGCTGCGGGCAGCCAGCCTGCGCGCCGAGAGCCGAGGCGAGCGCCCCGTCGGGCAGCGCAACAAGGGGCCTTGCGAGCAAGGTAGGGAGGGCTCACCGGGCAGGGCGGGGAAGGGGGGAGCCTGGAGAGGCGAAGGTTCCGTCCTGCGTAGGGGGGAGCCTGCGAATATGCCGCAGGACGCTTGCGGGCCTTCCTTCTGCAGGCTTATGCACCTGCTTTGGGAGTCGGCCAGTCCCCACTGAATTCGGTGGGTAATAACGGCAAACAGGCCCCGTCTATGAGGCCAACTGAAGGGGTTGCCTGAGACAGCAGTTGGTTGGTGGGCGCCCACCTCTGTCTGCCCACTCGTGGCTGCTGCTCCTCCTCTTTCCACCCCCTGGATTGGAAAACGAAGAGGGAGACAGAGGAAGAGGAAATGTGGAGGGGAGAGGAGTATTGAACTATATGGTAGCGTAGCTAGAGAGGAGCAAAATGGTAAGTACCCATACTTCAGGGGCCACAATAGGCCATATATGCGGCCCCTCCCATTTGCTGTCAGAGCCATTCCACACAATGAGTGCAGGAGGCAACAGCTGGTTTGGTACACCTTGGCATCGCAGCCCGGAATGGCTCCGATGGCAAATAGGAGCAGCTGCTTACACAGCGTGTTGTGGCACCTGCAGTTCTTATCATTTTGCTGTGCAGCTGAACTAGAGCCATGAGTCTGGAACATTGTGGAGTAGAGGTGGGGCCAGCACTTGGCATTCTGTGTCGCTCAGGAGGTCTTGGGCCTGCCCTGACAGCAAGCACGTATTACAGCAAGCACCTATCCTTCCTCCAAAGAGTTCAGGGCTGCCTTCAGGAGACTGTCCTGTTTTATTTGCACAGCAACCCTGTGAAGTAGGCTAAGCTGAGATAAAGTTAGGTGTGCTCAAAGCTGGTTAAACAACCATTCGCATTGCTAATAAATGGTGGCACATTTTGTTTAAAGAGAGGAGTTGTGCCACAGGGCTCTCTCTTGGGCTTTATGCTATTCAACTTTTTTTTATAAATGGCCTTGACAAGGGGGTAGAGGGGATGCTGACCAACTTTACAGATAATACAAAACGGGGTGGGGGGAAGGTGGCGAACACCTTGGAAGATCAAATCAGGATATTGACAGGCTCAACTATTGGATCCATACCAGAAAGTTGAGGTTCAACAGAGATAAATCTGAAGTTCTGCACATTGGTTTAAAAAAAAAATCATACCCAGGAACTACAGGATGGAAGAGACCTGGCTTAAGAGCCAGGTGTCATAATGGACAACAAGCTGAATGGGAGCCAGAAGAACAGCCTTGCCACACTTGAACCCCCAAATAGCAGCTGCCCTCTGGACAGGAGGTAGTTTCCTTTAAAAAAGATCCCTCTTAGCTATACGCTGATAAAATGTGTAATGTATGGATAAGGAGTGTTGAGGCACTCTGCACAGCCACAGAGTCACTGAACTGGTGCCTGAGGACAGGCTTTCTCCAGGTCAGCGAGGATATGCAGAGATGCAACTGCCCTCTTGGGGCAACCGCAGGAGCAAAGGATTATAGGCCAGCATGCTGCAGATCCAATCTGGATCCCTCACCCTACTCACTACTGCTATTGTTGCCTAAAGAAAAACTAAGCCCCTCAGGGTTAATGGCACGTTAAACGTGAGGTACAGTATATGGTTTGGTTCTCAGAGTGGATGGAATGGTGGGAGAACTGTTTGATTAAACATAGAACTGCCACAATCACTTGGAAAGAAAAGGTTTCCTTTCTCCACACCACATGCTTATTATCCCTCTCCCCAAGTCCCAGCTAAGCCCGCTTCCAGTTATCAGAGCTTGGCTGAGGAGAAAAGTGCTTGAAAAGAGGGTGTTGTGGAGAGCTGGAGGTTCTGCCCCCTTCACTCACCCTTTCGGTGAGTTATAAATCACCCCCCCTTTTCTTCATGACTATTGTTCAGTCGCTAAGTCGTGTCTGACTCTTTGCGACCCCATGGACCACAGCACGCCAGGCCTCCCTGTCCTCCACTAGCTTCTGGAGTTCGCCCAATTTCATGTTCGTCGCTTCGGTGACACTGTCTAACCATCTCATCCTCTGCCGCCCCCTTCTCCTTTTGCCTTCAGTCTTTCCCAGCATGAGGGTCTTTTCTAAAGAGTCCTCTCTTCTCATGAGGTGGCCAAAGTATTGGAGCTTCATGACTGAGGAGGGGGTAATTCTGTGTCAGATCTGCCACCATTCAGGGTGCAATCCTAAACTGGAGTTAGGCCAGCATAAACTAAGCCAGCAAAGTTTGGTCAGCTCAAGGGACACTGTAAAGTATGTTTGGGCCACTCTCGGACTCAGAAAGGCTAGCCCACAGACGTGCACCATCCTCCCTGACTCCGAGAGTAGTCCAAACACACTTTACGGTGGCCCTTGTGCTGGCCAAACATGCACTCTGAATGTCAGATCTGCCACCATTGCTTGAAGGTTGGTCCCAGAGCTGTGGTGAAAATAAGATGGTACGGCAAGACAAGAGACTGGGCATAGCAATAAGCCAGACTGTTCTGTGCTCAGAACGCTGACAAGGGAGAGGCCTGCATTTCACAACACTGGAGTGGTCTTTGGCCTGTTTGGGATTCCTGCCATTGGCCTTGGAAGGAAGCCTTACGCCTCAGTTCTCGGTGTGCGGTGACAGGCTATAGTTGCTCAGTGCTGAGAGAAAGGCTCAGGGGTGCCTTTCCTTATGACAGGGTAGTACTCCTTTGTATATTTCTAAAGAGGAGCATGACCACAGATGGGAGGAAGTGGGGTGGATGGGTATAGTTAAAGGTAGGGTTACCAGATACAAACCGGGACAGAGTGCCTATACCTTAAAGGTATATACCTTTACCTTAAAAGTATAACTTTTATACTTTAACATTGTATAAAAAGAGGAATTTGGGCAGGCACAGCTTTGAAACCATTCCATGATGAGCTGCACCTGCCCAAATTCCCTCTTCTGTAAAATGGTTAAAGGTATAGGCAGTGGTGTCATCCAAATGATTTAGGAACAGGTACTCACTTTTGCTTGGCACTTGTCGGGGTCTGCCCACCGGAAGTGATGTCATAAGCCGGAAGTGATGTCGTGGCAGGAAGTGAGGTCATAGCCGGAAGTGATGTCATGATGCCGCCGCCGCCACACTACCTGCCTGCCTGCCTCCTCACAGAAAGTGCAGGCAATGGCTGCGGGCGTGCAGTACGCATGCGCAGCTGCTGAGCCAACCAGCCGATGGGGCCAGCTTCGAGTGGGTGGGGCCAGCTCAACTTCTAGGAACCGGTACGCACATAGTGGTGCGTAGTGGGTGCATGACATCACTGGGTATAGGCACTCTGTCCCAGTTCGTATCTGATAGCCCTATTACAGGAGAAGCGGGGATGTGAGCGGGGTTTTTTTTCCTGATTCAGAGCTGTCCTACCTTTGAACATGGAAGTTAGAACTGTGGATAAATCCATCCTCTACTCCATGAATTGGTGTAATCTGTTTCAAAGCTCTTGGTGCTAATGGCCACCACCACCTATAGCGGCAGGCAAATTCCATCCATTAATTGTGCGGTGTGGGAAAAAATCCTTCCATCTCTCTGCTTGGAATTCCAGCTGTCCAGCCATCCTAATTTTAATATGGCCAAACAGCGGATATTCTTCTCATGACTTGGCACGAATGAAGCTCACAGCAGCGAGAAAAATGGTTTGGTGAGCAAAAAACGCTCTTAACTTCAGGGGGTTCAGATTGCCAAATGACCAGATTAGAGAGGCAATGTTCAGAAGCCCTGCAAGAATGTGCATCAAGCAGCATCGTTTGATTCGTTTCCTTTGCTCAGTGTCGACTATCGGTTGTCAGGCAGTCAGCAATTTCAGCTATTTTTTAATATTTGAATTCTTCTAGACTCCTCGAATGAATGTCATCAGCAATATGGTGCCATATGCCATGTTACTGATTAGTTAGTCGGGGACCGTGAGAATCTTTTCTCTTTCATCATTTCTCTCTGGTGGCTTCCTATCTTGCATGTCCCACATAGCCCTTTTTAAATTTGATGCATCATAGATGGGGCCACAGCAGGAGCAAGCAAGCTACAACCTTCCCCCTCCCGAGAAGATTCTCCCCCATTGCTGAATCATAGACTGGAAATTTAAGTAGTAGTGCAATCGTATGCAAGTTTATGGAGCTCCACTGTGTTCAGTGGGGCTTACTCTCAAGTAAGTGTGTATAGGAGTACAGTCTAAGGCTGTGATCCTAAGCATGTTTACTTGAAAGGCCATCAAAATCAATAGGACCATCTTCACAGGAAAAATGTCTAAGAAGGGGGTATTCAGCAAAACGTGGGATGTGGTGACGTTGCGGGTTAAACCGCTGCTGCTGGGCTTTCTGATCGGAAGGTTGGGAGTTCAGAGTACGCAACCGAGGGAGCGCCCGTTGTTTGTCCCAGCTCCTGCCAACCTAGCAGTTCTAAAGCATGTAAAAAAATGCAAGTAGATAAATGGGTACCACTTCGGTGGGAAGGTAATGGCGTTCCGGGTGCTATGGCATACAGTCATGCTGGCCACATGACCACGGAAGCTTGTCCTCAGACAAACGCCGGCTCTACAGGCTTAGAAACGGAGATGAGCACTGCCCCCTACAGTTGGTCACGACTAGACCATTCGGTGGGGAAACCTTTACTTTATTGAGCAAAACATAGGATTATTTTTCTTTCAGAAACATGTTGGACAGAATTCCCCCTCCCTATTGTGCTCCCCATACAAGCACACTGTTTTTTCCCTGATGTCATCATTACAGTTTACGTTTGAAGCCCCATGGTCAACAGATACTACAGTCCTAGAAACTGAAGTGAATCCTGTTGAAATTATTAGCCTCCAAGTAAATCCTCCTTAACCTCCAAGTAAAACTGTTTAGGACCAAGGCCAGACATCAGTACAAAATTAAAGAATCTGTATGTGCTATGCTGGTGTGAGCAATGCATATGTGTGTTTTGCTTGGCCAGCTAGTTCATTTAAAATTGTGATTGTGTCTACAAAACACATGTTCTCTAGCCTATTTTCAATTATCTTTTTTTTTAAAAAAACTGCACGTGCGCGCGTGCACACACACACACTCTCACACACATGGACACACCGCATTTGCCTTATGTGGAAAGAACAGGATAAGTGTGGGCAGTGGCGTTCCTTGAGGGGGGAAATGCAATTCAATTCAATATACCTAAAAGTAAAGGGGGGAAATGCTAAGTGTTGCAGGAGCCTGAACTCCTGTGTAACCTGGCTCTTCCCTCTTGCCTTCAGAGCCATTCATGACAATGGCTCTGGAAGCTAGGGATAGGGGCCACATTACACAAGAGCTCAGGCTCCTGTACCGCTTAGTGTTTTGCGCGCGCGCACACACACACACACACACACAAGAATGCCACTGAGTGTGGATATTTTTCATGGAAAGTTTAAAGTTATTTTATTTCAAGGATTGCCTTATCTGATCCTCTCCAGCGGCATGACTCCACCAGGATCTGAGTGCATGCCAGGTTGGTCCTTTATGTGCAGTGAAGCCATCGGGTCAGACAAAGGCCTTCTTTAAAGTGGCAGTTTGCATGATATTCTGGAAACTCTTTTCCTGTGCATGTTTTCCACAGGAAGTGTGACGAGTGGGGCTTAGACTGCACAGACCATCTTTTTATGAGAGACGAATTGTTAGCCTTATTCATGGCAGTGCTTGTCATGCTATGATTTAGAAAATGCAGCCCTACCCTGCAAATATATCACTGTGCACTCAGAAAGCAGCTTTTGGGGACAGCTTTTTTGCTTGTGCCGGCTGCCCATCAAAGCATTTCTGTTTGATTGTGTTTTTGGGCAACCATGCTGTTTAAATGTATGGTAGATAAGTGTGCGTGCCACCAAAAGCTCATTAAGTGTCTTTTTGAGATATTGGCAGAATTGCAAGAGGCTGTAATGTAATAAATGCATGTCATCATTAATTGTTAGAAGGAAAGGTCATCTGTTGATCATAATCCTATACAGGGGCAGGTGCTCTTAATTCTATTGAAATCAAAGGGTTTAGGCATGTTTCACTGTACGTTTGAATTATGGCAAAGAGATTTTCAAATAAAAATGCTAATTTTTGCACAATTTGCTGTTCTAGTCCGATATTTACATATTGGCCCTTCATTACCTTTCTTTGTGATGTGCATCTTGTGCACATTCATTTCTAAATGATAATTCTCTCTCTGAATAGCAGAAATACATTGTAAATGTGCACTTCTTTGTTTTATGAGTTGTTGCATTGATACAGCAGCTCATAGGAATTGGTTGGCAGGATCCTTACACCTGTGTAAGAGTACAGCTTACAAATCTGATAGTTTCTTATTGCCAGCACTGTACTGGATTAGATTGGGCCTTTAATCTTGGAATTTCTTTGAATGTTGTTGCCAAAATAAAAAATAAAAAGATTGGTGTTTATCAGTTTAAGTGATTGACTGTAAGTTGGAAATGTCTCTATTTACAGTTTGAAGTTTTTTTCAAGTGTAGTAAGTTAACTTCTGAGAGGGTATTAGTAGTTAGACAAGTGATTGATTGCTTTTAAATCATAACGTTCTTCATGACCATATGCTTATATACTTCAGAGAGTGGGTTTGCACTGTGTGTGGATTTTTTTTTCAACTTGCCATGTCTCTTGAAAAGATAGTGCTTTGTTTGTATCCTGCTAGAGTTGAGGAAGATAGAGCTTTGTTTTCACCACTCTGGATGGCTGCAAGTGGTAGCCCTGATAGTGGATCAGGAGAAAGCATCTATTATCTCACCAAGGTTGCTAGCAACCAAATTAGCAGAGGACCTTAATATTATATAATGATCTCTGCTTTAGGCAAGCTGATTCTGAGAGAGGAGGTGAATATTATACTGGTGTAAAAGTGTAAACAGCTTTCTATACTTTCCCTAATATTTGTATCTGACAAAATGTTTGTATTGGTGAAATGTTTTATGAAATGCAAATGTTCTTGTTAATATGCTATTAATAAGCCTGGACATGCATATCAGGTTCGTTCTAAGGCATGACATTTGGTATTGTCCTTGAGAATAACGCCTTTTGTCCATCTTTTGAATTTTCCGTCTCTTTCAGCCCAATCCTAACCAACTTTCTAGTACTGATGCAGGTGCAATGCAGGCATGAGGTTCCCTTATCTTGAGAAAGCCTCCAGGACTGCCCCACAACCGCAGGATGCAGCGTGCAGCCCACTGGCACGGCTTCATCATTCTTGCAAATGAAGTTTGAAGTCTTCCAGAGTATAACCCTAAACTGAACTAAGCTGGCATAAGCTAAGTCAGCAAAGTTTGGCCAGCACAAGGGACATTGTAAAGTATGTTTGGACCACTCTCAGAGTCAGAGAGGCCAGCACACAGACATGAGCCATCCTCCCTAACTCCGAGAGTAGTCCAAACACGCTTTATGGTGGCCCTTGTGCTGGCCAAACTTTGCTGGCTTATATGCTGGCCTAACTCCAGTTTAGGATTGCGCTCTAAATTACATCAAAGTTTCATTGGTTATTTTTCTATTTCTCAGTTTCATCTGTAGCCTGAGTACATACAAATCAGAGAAATGGGAGGGGGAGGGGGAGTGCAGAAGACCACACAGGCTGGAAGTATGCTTCAAGATTGCAGGACCCAGTGGAAGCCCAAAACTCAATTGACCTTTAGTTGATCACCTGGCTTCAAGCAGGGTGGCTTTGAATTGGACCCCTAATGTTAGGTTGGTGGCAATGTGAATAGGGAGGTTTAAATGCTAGTTGTGATAAACAATTGGAGGAATATCAAATCACTGCTGGTGAAATGAGTTTGCTTATTTTTGTGGTGTTCACTACAAGGTAGTCAACCAACTCCCCTTATGCCTTAGCCCCAAACCCCATTATCAATTCCAAGTCTAGTAGTAGTAATAAAAAGGATGGTGCAGCTGATCATGTTGAGAGTGCTTTTTGTTCACCATGGGTTATAACCACTGCCAAACTCATTCCCATACATGTAGCGGTACAGGAGTGGGTTTCCACATGGAAGAATCCTATTTCCACACTGGCTTGGGAGCCTTGAGATGGATCGCCACGTGCAACAACTCTTTCACAAAGGCTGTAAGAACCATCTCCTGCTCAGTCTTTATTGGAGAACCATGACATCACAGTATAGAGACTTTAAACAAATTCCTCCCAAAAGTTTAAGATGGCCACAATCTAACACCAGCATCTTCAGCTTTTTCTAGATAGTGCTGTTTGCTTTTTCTAGGTAATGTGGCAATGCAATCAAGAGCAGATATATATTATTACTAAATTCGTAACTGTAATGAGTGCAGCAAGTAGCTCAGTGAGTACCATCCTGTTTCCTTGCTCCAGGGGGAGGGAAACTGTGGGTGCTACCTGGTATTTACTGATACAAGGCTGCTGTCAATAATCCAATCAGAATGCTTGCATTGACTCAATCAAGCTTTTAGTGACATTTCTGCAATTATAGTTCTATCTGATCAAAGTGGTATGATGTTTAAGTGTATGTATCCCTAGTAAAAGAACAGCCTCGCTGGATCAGGCCAAAGGCCCATCTAGTCCAGGTTCCTGTATCTCACAGTGGCCCACAAGATGATCTCAGCGAGATCCTTCTATCTCTCTGCCACTCCCCTGCATCTGGCAGTATGAATAGAAACCAAGTAGTTTATTTTACTTCTAGTTCCAATTTTGCTTTTGTATTAATAATGCAGGAATCTAATCAACATCTCTCTATCTAGTCAAACAGTGGGAGCATGGGGAAGCTGGGAAAATCTTTGCAAAATGCAGGAAACATTGAATACTGTAAGGTTGTAAGATTACTGAGGGTAATATCAAAACAATGGCTTCCTTAAAAAGATGTAGTGCCTGCTGCACAGTAGCAACTGCTGTGTACAGCAATAAAGCTTGTTAAACTACCATGAAAAATGCTGCAGTGAAAGGCAAATCCCCATTGTGCCCCCACCTGATTATGTTCTGTTGGTGGCTGTTACGGAATCCCAGCAAAAAAGAACTCCCCACATCCAGACTACCTCAGATTGCACCACAGATAAATTAAGTTGTCACCCTCATCATGCCCTCAAATCCTCCACATGCAGTGTGAAATTAACATTCCAAGTCAAATTCTAGTCCAGGCAGTGTGTGGAATTCTAGCCTTTCTGTCTCTGGAGAATTGCAACCTCGGGCAAGAGTCATTTTGAGGCCAGTTGTTTGGTCCTCATCTGTGCTGGTGGGCCGCCACAGGAATCTTCTCCATCTCCTCTTCAGAGCTGGTCTCATCAGGTCCAAAGTCTGATGAAAAATGTGACAAAATCAGCAGGCCATGGCAACTTTGCAAAGGGGAGGCCATTTTGACTCACCCCTAAGTCTGTTGTTTAGTAAGCCAGCGTGCTGGATTGATGCTGTCATGGGGGAGGTATCATGGTGTATGCTCCTACTTGATTTCCATCAGCCTGTAAATTAATAGATACAGTATATCAGAAATTCCAAAAAGTCTCCCATAATCACAAAGAAACTGGAGATCCTTACTCAAAATGGGAAGTGTGAAATCTGTCACAGCCCATTTACAGAAATCTCAGGTGCCTGGTCTCTTGTGCCCCCAGAAATTCATCGTGTTTTTCCAGCCTGGCGGTACTTGCCGATGCCTAGGAATCTGAAAAATGTTCCAAGACCTGCCCTTTTAGTTAATGCTCCATGTCAAGTGTGGGGCAAGCAGAGAATTATCTTGAAAAGGAGTCCAAGAAGAATTTAGATGATCTAATAGGGCACATGCAATGGTTGCTGCTGCAAATCTTATAAAATCTGAAGCATGGAACAAATTTGACTTAACACTTTGCAGTATTAAAGGGACGCAGCAGTTTCCTGGTCTAACTTTATGCACTGGTTAGACAGAGTTGGGCTGCTCCAGTTCTGTTTAAGGTCATGCCCCTCCCCCTAGAATGTTCATATACATAAATCAATGGAACACTACCAACACCTTGTCACGCAAGGCAGCCGGGCTGCAGTTCCAATAACCCCCAGATTTCCAGGAAGGCCTGCATGTGATCTTTGCCGAATCAGGACTTTGGAGCTGTGCCTACTGCACAAGCACTTTGGGGGCTGTGTTTACATTGTTCTTTCTCTCCTCCTTTAAGCTATATTGCATTTTGGTCGAGACTAAACATCTGGGATGATAGATTAAAAAAATGAAAGGAAAGAAATTCTTCGCATTTTCTGCAAACCCAGCTGATGTTATTCTCACCCAAACTATTTTGTAATCAGTTGCAGATAAAGAAACCTCTCTGTGGAATCTTCTTTCTCGCCTTTCCCTCCACAGGGCATGACAAGAGACGGCGTGCTGATGGACTCGACCGCCCAGGTGCCATGACCTAGTTTAATGATAATGGGGCCCTAGACAATAATTCCGGTGCTTGTTATCCATGGCTCGCAAGATAGTTTTGCATGCTGCAGTAGGTGGGCGTGATTGTGGAATGAAAACTATGAACAGTTCCCACAGAGCAATTGTAGAATAACTGTGCAAAAGATGTTTATTTGCTGAGAATATTCTGTCCAACCGAAGCTGAAGGTTTTTAGGAGGATATTGCTATAAATGTATGGTAGTTTATTATTCCAGCACTTGCTAATTATTTTGGTTAGGCCTGTTCTCTTTCTTTTATGTGGCATCTTTACAGTCACAGAGATTTTCGTTGACATTTGTTGGGCTGAGACTAGCTGTAGAACTACATGCAAGATTAGTCTTTTAAATTAGAACAAGTCTGTTGCTTGCGTGTCTTTCACTACGGCTCTGTCAAATATTCACCAGCTTCAGTTTTTGGATCGACGATGATTTTGGCATGATAGAAATTCCTTTAAACAAAAGTCTTTGATTGTGCAAATGGTCACTATTCTTTTAAACCTGTTCAGCACTACTGTATGGTTTTTGGTGGCAGCTGCTACTTTGGGGCCTTTTCTTTCCCTCCCTCCTGCTGCTGTTTCTTCTCCATCCCCATTCCTGAATTACACATAGTTGATCCCACCTGTAAATGGCTTTGCCTTGATCTGCTTATATTGATCTGCCTGGGCTAGTATTGTCTGATATGGAAGTTGTGCTTGAGGTAATGGAGGCAACTATTTCAGAGTTGGTTCATAACTCTCTTGGCTGACAAGCGCCAAGATTCAGGATGTTCTCTGTAAGGTAAAGGTAAAGGTTTCCCCACGACCGAATGGTCTAGTCGTGACCGACTGTAGGGGGCGGTGCTCATCTCCGTTTCAAAGCCTGTAGAGCCGACGTTTTGTCCGAGGACAAGCTTCCGTGGTCATGTGGCCGGCATGACTCTACGCCGTAGCGCACGGAACACCGTTCCCTTCCCACCAAAGTGGTCCCTATTGATCTCCTTGCATTTTAGGTGCTTTGGAACTGCTAGGTTGGCAGGAGCTGGGACAAGCAACGGGAGCTCACTCCATCACACAGTCTTGAACTCCCAACCTTCCAGTTGGAAAGCCCAGCAGCAGCGATTTAACCCACTGCGCCACCACGTCCCTTTCTCTGTAAGGTACAAGCAGCCAAATTCACACACCAAATGCCTGTGGGAGCGGAATGTTTCTGTTTGCATCTTCTGAGTCGGCCTGCAGTGGAGTGGTCCGTGCTGTGGAACAGTGTCGCCTTTCATGGTGCAACTCCTGCCCCAACATGACAGGATGCAAGTACTCCACTAACATCCTGCAGTTTGTGGAATTATGCCAGAGAAATACAAACCATGACTGGCATTTCCTGTCCCATGGAGATGACAGTGTTGCTTCTGATGCCTGGAAAAATAGCCTCGCATAACAATGTTTGTTTACGTCTTTACAAAAATATTCCAATTTGTTATTCAGCCCTCATTACACACTGCACGATTTGGCAACCATCCATGTGTCACATATCCCAAACTAGGGCCATAGATTTCCCTGCAGATTTCTCCAAATAAGACGTGTACTTGTCCTATGTAGTCTAAAGGCATTGCAGGAATGGTGTGTGTGTGTGTGTGTGTGTGTGTGTGTGTGTGTGT
>JAJKFI010000152.1:127195-234463 GCA_029204185.1 Lerista edwardsae | reverse complement strand
ACACACACACACACACACACACACACACACACACACACACACACACAGAGGCCAGCAACAGCGGTTCTGATTGTTTTTTTCTGCTGTTCTCCTTGCCTCATTGCCTCCCGCCTCTCTTTGTGTCCCTGACTCCCTGCGCAGGTGCAGGCACCCCAGGCCTCCCTCCGCCCGCCCACCCGCCCCACTCCTTGGGACAACAAGACAAGGCAAACCCAGGGAGAACCCTAGCTGCTCACAAGCAAAGAGGCATGTCCACAGAAGTCCTCTCAACACACACACACACACACACACACGTGCGCCTGCGGGCACATGCGCGCACACACACACCTCAGCCGCTCACCAGAGTCTCCCCCACACCTGCACATCTCGCGTCTCTGCTGGGCTCCTGGGTGGCGGCGATGGCGGCAGCTCCTCGGCCTCCCCACCCGGAGCTGGTTCGGGCTCTTCCCTGGTGTCAAGCACCGCTGACTCCACGGCTGCCTGAGTGCCAGCTGGGAGCGGGTCTACGCCGGCCTCGCTGCCCGGAATAGGCTTGGCCTCGCCGGCTCCCCCATCACCTGGCACTGCTGCAGTTGCAGCCACGGCTGCCATTTTCTCTGCTGTTGCTTCCTTCTCCCTCTACCAGCAGCAGGATCGATAACCACAGCCTTCTTCGCCGCCTGGGAAGAGAGGGGGACGCTGCCTATTGGGGGCCAAGTACCTTGCCGCTTCTAATCTCCTATTGGAAGCAAGGGAAATCCATCAAGCATGAGAGGAACTTCCCATTGGTCAGAAGAGAGAACGTTGGTCATGAAGGAAGGATGAGGGAAAAGGGGGCGGGGCATACGCCTAGCTGTCCATTACCCCCAGGAATTTCATTTTACCCCATTTGGGGTAATTTACCCCTGTTCCCTGACCACTGGTGTAGAGAGCAGTGGTCCCACACCTTGGATCCATCCAGCACACTGCTGAATTCCCCCCCCCATTTTCAGCAGCGCTTAATGTTTTGCAGTGCACACATGCAACCAACCCAGACCTTGCAGAGCGACTCTTTGTGCAGTCGTGTCTTCCTTGAAATCTGGGCTGAAAAGCCTGCTGGGAGCAGTGGGCTACAAATGTGATCACCTAGGGGCATTGCTCTGTAGCATTAGAGTGGGCTGCTCATGCACTACCCAGTGGAACGGTAATCTCTGGTCCGACCAGGGACTGTGTTTTTGGCGCACAGCAGTTGCAAGTTTGGTGACTGCTGGTGTAGAAGTTTGGAAGTTGGACTTAGACCTACAAGTTTGGAAGTTGGACTTAGACCTAGCAGGTTCAAATCCCTGCTCAGTCATGAATCTTCCTCCTGAGTGACCCTGGGCCAGTCAGTATCTCACAGCATCACCTACCTCACAGTGTTGTTGTGAGGACAAGAGGGAGTTGAACAACAATGTACACTAACTACCCTGAGTTCCTTGGAGGAAGGGCTGTATAAAAATGTGAAAAATAAATAAAACAAGCATTTCTGTGTTGAAAATCACTAACTCCTTTTTTAAAAGCAAAAAACCCTGCTTCTCTTGGGGCTAATATTTCTGAAAGTCATTATTGGCCCTTTCTTTGCACCAAAAGTTATTGTACTGAGGGAGATAGTATCACAGATTACGTCAGTGGCACAGCAGTACACACAAACAGGAAACAGCTGTTTCTCTCTTCGACATTCTCCCAACTTTGCTGCTTGGATGAAGTTGACGTGTTAGACTGAAAACATGACCAATTCCCTCCCCCCTCCAGTGAAATAGGAAGTGGTGTAATCATCACTGTCACGGCCGCTTGCCCTTCAAAGATGCTGGACACCATCTGTCCAACAAGTGACAGTTAACATCTGAGATAGAGCAGTGACAAATCTGTGATGCCCTTAAGATGATGGTTTAATGGAGAGCACAGCAGCAGCTCAAGGGAAAACAGCTAGAAAATCTTGGAAAATCTTGAGCTATCGTTTGTTGTTGAAGACAAGTCCGTCTTTTAAAAAAAAAATCAAGGGTTGAAGATTGTATCATCTTTGAATTTGTCACTGTTCAATTTCTGTGACAGTGCTTCCTGGATGTACTGTATGTATGTATACTGTGTGCACTTCCTCTGATGTCCTGTATGCAATATTTGGCACACTACAGATCAGCTAACACTACTCAACAGAGGCTCCAAGATGAATTACCATTCTGTGCAGCGTTTCTTTTGCAGCTTGGGGGGTGAGCCTTCTCTATAGTGGCTCCACAAACACGGAATTCTCTTCCAGAAGAACTAAGAACTACACACTCTCTCATGACTTTTCAATCATACCTATTTCATCTGGCCTTTGGATGATGGTTGGCTGTCTACCCGCTGTCCCTCTGGAATTCCGCCATAGTTTGTTTACTCCCCTGGTCAATTTTTTTTTCTCCTACCCTCCAAAGGGCCTGATGGAGAATTGGGGCTTGCTTCATTCTTGAACTCTCGCTGTGTTCCCGTTAAGTGTTAAAACATTTTTTTGTTTTTGTTTTACTTATTATGGTTACATTGTACTTTGTTGTTCTCTGTAAGCCACCTTGGGCATTTGCCTCGGCATGGGAAAGGCGGGGTATAAGTTCTTCAAATAAATAAATAAATAAATAAATATCAGTATTCTGCTAGGGAGTTACTCTTGCATGGATGCTGATAAGGTACATATCTTATGAGTAAGACCATGAGTTGACCATAGCATCTTTTGGTAAATTCAATGTATAGCACATTGGAGAATTCAAGCATTTTTTCAAAGGTGCCTTAAAGAACATCCTATGCTCCACAAAATATTATGGTATAGATAGATCTACAAAACTGCCCTGTACTGTGTATTATGCTAGCTAGCATTTCTGCATCTCATTGTTTTGGATCTGGAGTGCCCCATCCTTGAGCAGAACATGTGTCAGCTTGTGTACCAAAAATCACCTATTTTTCTCCTGGCTGTAGTCCCCTGTGCCATTGTTATTATCATTCTTGTTTTTACTTGTTGACAAAAACGTCTTCATATAGGTTCACATAGCAAAGTAACACTCAATTCCAAAAGGTCCTTTCAGGATGCACATGAAGCTACAGCAGAAATGTGGGCAGGTGAGTGGGAAAGCCCCAGGACACACTGGGAATGCCTTGAGCATGTCTTTGAATTCTGATCATTGTATGCCAGACTATTCTGCCTTTAAGTACTTTGCACTCATTCATGTACATGTACACGACCAGGATCCAGAGAAGCCTGAGTAAATATGCAAAGTGCATGAGTGCGGGGGGTGGGGAAGGTGTTGGATGCTGACTTTCTCTTGGGGCAGACCCATATTTCTCATGAGGCTTCACTCTGGAAGATCTTCTGACCATCAGGGTAGTTGGCGGGGGAAGGGTCCAAGGGATACTGCCAGAAAGAGGAAACTGACAAACTCCCATGTATGGTGCTTGGGATATAGTTTTCCTCACCCCCCTCCTTTTGATTTGATCCCATGTAATTTATACAGGTCACTTCTGATAATGTTCCAGCAGCCTTGTTCTCAGATCACCCTTACTGCTGAGGTACCTATGTACCTGCCTAGATTTCCTTCAGTGCCGCAAAACATCCGGTGCCGCACAATCCTAAGCAGGGTGACTCGGAAGTCAGTCCCATTGTGCTCAGTGGGGTTGACTCCCAAGTCAGTTGCTTCGGATTGCAGCCTTGATTCAGTAGTAAACAGATGCTTCATCAAAGAGGAAAGACCTTTACTTGCTGGGCAGCCCTGGTAGACATTCCCTTTAGGATGTCTAAGACCTAGAGGACAGAACTCAAAGAATAATTCACGTGTCCCCCAGAAACTTGAGCCTGCCCTGGCTGGACGTCCCCTGCCCCTATGAACAGCAGGGTCCTTTGCCATTTGTATACACTGGTTTGGAATGACCCCTCAGTTTCAAAAACAGTTTGGGAGCTGGTGTTTGAGAAATACAAGGTCAAAGTCCCCTCAGACACATGGAACTCGCTGTGTGGTTCTTTGGCTCACGCCACAGTGAATATTCCAGGAGTCTCATTGAGGTTGTGCATCTCCTGCTGCACCGAACTTGTTTGTTTAAAGAATAAATAAATAGGCTGGGTGTATCTCAAGTTTAACCATATTGAATATGTTCCATATTGACTTGTTCATAAAACAAACCCTTATCTTGATACTTTATCCTGTTAACGTATACATTGCCTAGCCTTCTAAAGGAATTCACTTTTGCTTCTAGGACCGTCCATTGTGACACCCCCTAAAGACATCTGGAATGTCACTGGGACCCAGATTTATCTGAGTTGTGAGGTCATCGGTGTCCCAACCCCAGTACTCACCTGGAACAAGGTCAGTTACCTTTTATGCAACTTTGAAAATGATCCACCTGGAGATTTACCTGCACAAACTCCATTGAAATGAATGGGATCCACTCAAGAGTACTGTACTACCAAGCTTTCTTGTGCAAACTCTCTCATTCATTTAACTGGGGCTTATTGTGCAGCACTTCATGGATTGTGTCCTAGCAATTGGTAGTTATGTACTGAGGGACACAAAAAAAGGATTAAGAGAATTTAGACAGCTGGAAAAAATCCTTTTTGTTCAGTTAATCACAGCAGAAGCTTATCATAGAGGCCCTCCAAATGCAGAAAGAGGGTGGATTAGAATGAAACATGACAAAACAAGACAATGGAAAAAACCCAAACTGCACATGCAGTGCCAAGCCAAACACTCAGAGCTTTGCAAGCAGAACTAAAATCACTACAAGAGGAGGCTCTCAACAATAGTCAGTTGCAAAAGGAAAGCAAATGCTCCACTAATCAAAGGCATTCTGTTGTTTTGTGCACAGGAGCAAAAGAAGACTTCTCTTGAAGAGCCAGCTCCTTTTTTCTGTCATTTATTTTTTTTTGCATGTTCTCATTTCACTTACGTTTATTCTTACAAAACAGGCTCGGTTCCACTTTTCCATATTAGGTCTTGGTAGGGAGAAGCACATGCATTGAGGAATGTCTCTCCGTGAGCTCTCAAGCATGTTCCAGAGACTCTGAAAGCCTTGAAACACACAAGGAAGGGGTCTAGTGATCTGATGCCATTATGCATCCACACAGGAGCAAAGGACAAAGTGGGGAGTTATTGCTTCTGTATGCAATCAGATGACCAGTCAATCCATAGCCCACGTCTAAAGAGAGGCTTCTGTTCATGCAGGTAGCTTGCGTGAGACCAGTTGCATTTCTTCACTTTTTCTCGTTGAACAGCTGGCACCTGCACCACCCTCACTCCTTCTGCAGCTGTACTAGAATGCTTTTGAAACTCCCCTCAGTGTCAAAGGTAGTTTGGGATGCTGCAGAGGCAGGAGCTGCTGTTTGAGGAACTGTTTGAGGAGCACCCTTGGGATCATGGAATGAGGTTCACAGCTTTTTGGATCCAAGGTTAATAAAAAATTTTCCCACAGTATATAAGACTTGAACTATTTGGAACCCATGTCCAAACCCATGTCCAGCCACAAACCAGTTGGTAAGTACTGAGATAATCCAAGCAGTTACTAATGAGATGGTATTTCCTTTTACCCTTATGTGGCAGATCACAAGGGGCCAATATGGTGTCCAAAGGATGGAGCTTCTTCCAGGGGACCGGGACAACTTAGCCATCCAGACTCGTGGCGGTCCTGAGAAACATGAAGTAACTGGTTGGGTATTGGTAAGTACCACTTGAGGAAACACTGTATAATTTTGATAGGGTGGTGACATTCTTCAAGAAAGAAATAGGCTTTTCAGACCTGGTGCCTATTTGGGAAGAATCACAGTACATGTGGGCTACACACAGTGGGAATGGGAGATCATGCCTTTCTGGGCTCACTGGATGTCCACATGTAGGTGGATCCTTGGTGTGATGCCAACTTACATATAGTCCAATATGCAAAATCTGAATTGTGCAGTCAGTTCTCATTCTGTATGCAGGATGGCAGTTGCTCATGTTGGACATTATATATGTTGGTTCGGTGCAAATATTACACCCAGACTTTTATTTAAGTAATTTGTATCTTGCCTTTCATCCTGAAAGTCACAGTGCTCCAGGCAGTGTATAACATAATAAAACAAAACGCAGGCCTAGAAGGAGGACATGTGTTCCCAGTAGACGGGAAGGAAAGGATTTGCTCCCTTATATATATTCACCTCTGTGACGTACCTTCCTACCTTTCATTCCTTAATTTTTTTTTTTTACAGTAGTACAGTCCATTCTCATCTGCTGGGGTTAGGCTTCCTTGAAAACCCAGCATATACCAAACCATTTATCCTATGATAAATAGCTAAGGAAAGAGAGGTAGCTAATCTGGGCAGGAATGCCAGCAGTGGATAGTTTCACAATGGCCACCATGGATAGCTTCAGGATGGCTGTAGAGGCTTCAAAATGGCAATGGATGCTTCAGAATGGCAAGGATAGGTTTCAAAACGGCTGCAAATGCTTCAAAAAGGTAAGGATAGGCTTCAAAATGGCCACCATAAATAGCTTCTTGATGGCCGTGAATAAAAGTTGTGGATGCAGTGGATAGCTTCATAAAGGCTGTGGGATAGAATAGGAAGTGGATGGTGCGAGGTAAGTAAGTTATACACTTGTTCCCCATGGATAAGCAAATCTGTGGGAACAGAGTGCATGGATAGTAAGAATTGACTGTAGAAGGAATTGCTATTTGGGAGCATTATCTTCAATCTGAATTACAAGCACAGTTGAGCTCACATTTCTCAGCTAGGCTTGTTCACTTGTATTTAAATGTAGACTGGTTAAGAAGTTATGTATACTGTTAAGGTGCGCCAAAGGACATTACCCTTAACACTGTGGTTGATTATTTCTTTTGAATTTCTGCCCTCTTATACTGTCCTTAGAGAATTGGTTTGGAAATTCTGGGTCTTAACAAAAAACGCATAAACTACAAACTCTCATCTATTAAAGCACAAAGTAGTTTGCAGTCTTGCTGCAATGATGCAAGACATAACCAAAACTGAAGTAGCATATGTTGAATTATCAACCCCCCCAAAAAATCTATCAACCCCCAAGAATTTCAACCCCCTTGTTCTGCCTGATGACAAGAGTTGGGGATCTGTGAAGTCTAACAGATTTCCAATTGTGGGCTTCTCTGCCCACAACCTCCCAAATTCGGTCTGGGCTATGCCCTGACTAAGCAGTTTCCTCCAGACTTTTGCTTGGCCCACCAGATTTTGGTCCCCATCTAGGAGCCCAGTATAATGTGGAATAAAAACCAAAAACTTATACATGAGCAAACTGAGGGCGCAATCCTAAACTGAGTTAGGCCGGCATAAGCTAAGCCAGCAAAGTTTGACCAGTGCAAGGGCCACCGTAAAGTATGTTGGGACCACTCTCAGAGTCAGAGAGGCCAGCACACAGACGTGCGATATCCTCCCGGACTCTGAGAGTCGGCCAAACACGCTTTATGGTGGCACTTGTGCTGGCCAAGCTTTGCTGGCTTAGTTTATGCCAGCCTAACTCCAGTTTAGGATTTCCTAGGAGTGAAAACAGACCTTTTTGAATACTTGGAACTAATGAGGCCAAACAAGGAAGCAAGAGTGCAGAGCAACTCACAGCATACCTGGCAACCATAAAGGGTGGTACAAAATGACTCTAGATTTCTCTCTTGTGGTAAATCTTGCCAGTTTGTTCATAGTCCGCATTCCATTCCTTCATCCATCTTTTTCTTTAAAAACACAGTTCAATGCAGTTCAGTGCAATGTTATTCCTCTCATACTAGTACAAGTCTCTTATCATGGCAACTTCAAGACAAAACAAATTATTTCGCAGTATATTTTGGAAGAGTGATTTTCAAAGTGCGTTCCAGGAACCAGGATAATCTCTTAATATAACAATTTCTAAGCAAGAATATCTGTAACAGAAGAAAGCTTTCGAAAAAGAAAGGCTTCTAATCCACTGCCAGTCTTCCACAACCATGTAATTACAGTGATGGGGTGGAGGGGTGTTCTAGCATGCACTGTCCTCTTAGTTCACATAGGGCAGTGGTGAGGCCCAACAAGCTTTCTAGTGTCCCGCATAAATTGAGTATGCAGTTAAGAACATGCCCCTGCCTGCAAGGGAATCAATAAACCCCTGCCCTAGAAAGAGTTGCATCTTGGGCGATCACAGAATCTGCTTTAGTTTCATTGTTGATACATATTGGCTTGGTATTCACCTTCTCCAGCAGCCTTCCTATGTTTAACATGTCCCTTGCAGCTGTGGACAGATATACATTGGTACTACTAAGAATATAAACACCAGGATTTGCAGAACACAAGAGACATTGTCACCTCAGGCATCTCAGCACACACAGCGGCAGCGGCAACTGGACACAGAGTGGAGTTTAAGCAGACACAGGTTTTATCCACTACTGCTCATTATTACCCACATTTATACAGAGAGGCCATTGAGATTCACAATCATTATAATAATATGAACAGAAAAAAAGAGGCGCTGCATATTAATAACTCTCGGATGCCAGTTCTTGTGAATAGAACCATACAAGCATTGAAGATGGTCAGTGCAATAGAGGCCAGCAACCAACCCCTGGCCCTCCTTGTACAATTGATAGGCAGGAATTGAAGCGAAGGGGCGGGCTTGGCGGCCATGTTGTTAAGTGCAAAACATTGCTCATTCCAAGCATTTCAAATGGGTTTTCGCATGATGTTTAGGACTGAATCGTTTACTTCTGAAGTAAAAACTTATGAAAATAACAACGTGTGATCGTGGAGAAACATTACTGGTAACCGTATTATGAGTTAATATGCAATTCCAAGGTTTAATTCCGCGTAATTATATTACTGAACATACCGGACGAAATGCTACTTGCTGTCTATTAAAACTCAGATTGCACTGTTTTGACAGGCTTATTTTTTGAAATCTACACAACCAAAAATAAAGTGTGAACGGGAAGGAAAGAAAAAAAGGGGGAGGGTGGGCAAAAATTAGATAAATATGTAGGAAAATTACATTAAAATCTCTTCATGACACAAGTAGTTGTCAATATGAGAGGAATTTTTTTTTACTTCTAGACTACGAAGAGTATTTTTTTAAACTTCTACACTCACCCCCCCCAAAATTAACTTTTACACGCGCGCCGTGCGAGCGAGAGAGCCTCTCCGGTGGCAATCCTCGTCGTTCGCAGCGCTGATCTGAGTCAGCCATATTGTTCAGTCCATGGCTTCAAGAATGTGACGTCATGGCTTCTCCAGCCATCTAAGCTCCTTGCCAGCAACAGACTAGCAACTGCCATTTACATAGCCAATCAGAGAGCAGCTACCATTCCATCAGTCTTTATCAGGACTTTTGAGCTTAGATCGGGGGTCAGCAACCTGCGGCTCCGGAGCCGCATGCGGCTCTTTTAGCCATCTGCTGTGGCTCCAGAGTCTGGGTGAAAGTGGCAAAGGGGGTGACAGAGCAGAGGAGGAGGAGGCGGTGGCGGGTGGAGCTTCCCCAGGGGCGTCGTGTTGGCTCCGGTCGCCAAAGGCTGCTGAGATGATGGCAGCCGAGGCGGCTTCGCAAACCTTCTGGCGCGGATTGGTCGGGAAAGGCTGGGTACCCGCTGCCACCGCCGGGGCTCATGATGCAGGGCCCGCCGCCCCCACTGCCGCCCGCATAGGCGCAGTCGCAGCCCGCAATCCCCAGCCTTATGGCGGCTGCCACCTTCCCGTTCACAGCCCTCCCGCTGCCGCTGCCACCCCCTCCGCTGCCGCCGCCTCTGCCCCCGCAGCAGCCCCAGCCGCTGCCGCCGCCGCCCCCTCAGCCGCCGCCGCTGCAGGCCCCGCCGCAGGCCTAGCAGTACGCGCAGTACCGCTTCCCGCCGCCGCCACTCCTCCAGCAGCGGCAGCACCCGCCGCTTCAGATGGGCCACACGCAGCAGCAGCAGCAGCAGCTCCTCCACCTCCATCTGCAGGACGATGGAGGGGTCGGCAGCCAAGGCAAGGTGTGAGGTTTTTTTTCTTTAGCCAGTGTTGATGTTGCTCGCATGTATCACTTGTCCTTCCTCCAAGTAGTCCAGTGTGGCATTCAAGGGTCTCCCTTATTATTTTACAGCTCAATCCTGATTTGCACAGGAGCAGACAGGCCAGCAGCCTTTCTCTGCATTCAAGTGCAGGTTAGGAATGCACTAGTGCGCTAGATTGTTCCCCTTGCCCCAGGGTCAGCCCCAGCTGGGCCAATGGGACTCCTCTGTAGCAGTTCATTCATTTCAAAAATGCAACACTATAGTTTTTTTATACATAGTATAAAGGTAAAAAAAAAACCCTTTTGACATCTAAAATGAAGATAACACTGCATATATAGTTTTTTTAGATGTCAAAAGGGTTTTGTGGCTCCAGAGGTTTTCTTTTCTCCGGAAAATGGGTCCAAATGGCTCTTTGAGTGTTTAAGGTTGCCTACCCCTGGCTTAGATACTGACAGTTAGACTTGGTAGTTTGGTAAGGCTACTGCGCGTGTCTCCAGCTGCTGAAAACACCCACCACAGCAGTGAGCAAAACGTTGAGGGAAAATATATCCATTTGACCACTGCCTATCAGCCCAGATAATGCTTAACTTTGAAAAAAAAATTACATTTGTATTTAAAACATTTGAAGAAAATCTTTATTTAAATTATTGTGAAAATCCATATTTAAATGGGAGTCTGACTTAACATTTCTATAGCAATCATGGATTCATATTGGCATAGGACAAAGTGATAACAGATAAAAGATATGGCAAAAAATTCTTTTCTCAAGTAAAGAAACTACTCAAAATTATTTTCTAACTTTACATTTTTTAAACTATTAAAATGTTAGAACTATATTACATATGGAAAATACATATGGTTTTATTACACAGGAAATAATTAATATGTAACCTGAAGAAAACGGGGTGACAGAGCCTAACAATATTCTACTTTTCCATGAACTTCACAAAATTCAAAGATATGACATACTTCCCAAAGAAGTAATCCCCTAAGATCAGCATAAGAAACATAAGGTTTTATGCTTTTAGGAGAAGTTGTTTTCTTCAAATTGTTTTCTTCCATTCTCATTTAAAAATAATTGTGCAAAAAGTTACCGTTTCTGTTCTGGAGAATCTAGCTGATGGGAAGCTTCAAAATAAGCTTCTTTGGCACCTATAGATGCCAAAGACACCCATAGAGAAAGGTGGTCTGATAGCTGGAAAATACTGATCCGGACCAAAATGAAAGGGATTGTCTCCTTCAAGCCTCTTAGAATCTGGACATTGCAGTTATGACAGAAATGATAAAACAGAAAATACTGGCAAGGATAACAGCATTACCTCTACTAGGGAAGATATTGGAGATGAGACTCCAAATGGTGTTCCACGGCAGCAAGAAACAAACCTGTCATCTGTGGCAAACAGTCCTATTTAATTTGATACAGGTACTTCCTTTGGATTTTATTTTACTTGAGGAGGGTGCATTGGTCTTATAACTGAGTACATCATCCCTGGACCATACAGGGAAGAATGAAGAGTATCCACTAAGATTGGTATCACTAAAACTCTGGTGGTGGATTGTGGTACTGCACATCAGTTCCCCCCCTCATCAGTTGATTCCTCAGAGTCTGAATGCAACCGAATAAGTTCAAGGGTTCTCTCAGCACGAACCTGTTCTGAGCTAGAGTAAGATAGGCCAGGCGTTTCATCATCTCAAACTACCACATCAGTCCCAGATAAGAAGGCATCAGGTTCTGATCTTGCCTCACCTGGAGAGATTGTAATCATGGTGGATTCAGGGTGTTGTGTGGAGGTTGAGCCGTCGCCTTGCCTGAAAAAGCTAAGCAGAATCAGCCCAGGTTTTGCCTTGGATGGGATACTGGAAGCCACAAGCTAGAGCCGAAGGAATGTGGAATGGCAAGACATGGATAACGCCCTGAGAACCAGTCTGAGGTGTGTTTAAAGCTGCCTGGGGAAGTGTGGAATGCGCAAGAGCTATGCAGCCAGGACGACGGTTGCACCGTGAAGGGAAACATCTGGAGAAATGGAAGAATTGATTAATTTCTTTCGTGGAATAAAAGTTGTAAAAACCTCATTTGAAAAATGGGAATTTAAGGCCAGCCTAGCTATGTTTACTGCTTTGATTCTACGTGACCCAAGTCTACAAGGAAGGCAGTATATTAATACAGTAATAAATATTATTTTATGTTAAAAGGACATTTGGCAAAACTGATATTTGAAGTGTTGAGTGTGATTGAGCAAGAAAAGTTCTACATTATCAGCAAATGCCTAACTCTCCAGATAATACCTCTGAGCGAGGTGAGAATTGCCGCTGTTGTGACGCTTGGAAGGGCAGAGCACAGGCAGGATGAGGGCTGCACTTGGACGGAAACATCTGGTGAACTGTCTCGCAGAACACTGCTTGTAACAATATTTGTAAAATATATGGAAAATTTTTTGAAATATTTTTGAAAAATTTGAAATATTTTAAAACCTTTTGAAAAAATGGTGACTAGCCTGCCCATGGAAACTGCCTTGAGCCTGTTGAAAACAGAGAGGTGGTATATAAATAAATAATAACAGAACAGGAAGCTGACTCTTTAGCCATGGAACTGTGAAGGCAGGAAATCTGATGAGGGCCGTCTGTACCAGGTCTGCACAATAAGCTGTCTGGTTTGAAGTCTTCTGGTGGTGATGCCGTATTCTGCAAAGACAGACAACATCCATATATGTGTGTGACTTAATTCCCTGCTGATCAAAACCAGTGCAAAGCTAGATTTTCTGTAGAGCCGGACCCTGACATTGCAATCATAAAGTGTTCATGAGCATTCTGGGTCTTGCTGCCCCTGGCCAGGATGCTAGCAAGGTGGCTAACAACTTGTATATATAAATGAAAAGAACTGGACATTCTCCAGCAGCTCCAGTCAGGGTCAGCATGGCACATCTGGGTAGCTCCTCCCTCTCCAGTAGGCAGGTCAGATGAGACGTCTTTGGAGATGGGAGGGGCTCCTGGATCCGCCCCCAGTCTGGCCTTGCCTTGCAGCAAAGCAGGTCGCAAGCTTCGTTGCTCTCTGGAAAAAAAAAAAAAAAAAAAAAATTCAGAGCGCAGCAGCGAATCGAGACAACAACAAGAAGACTTCAAAAGCCCTTTTCAGGGCTCCCCTGGGGTCCCCTGCCTCGCGTGGGCCAAGGGACACCCTAGCCTCCGCACAGGCCGGCCCCAGCCCAGCGCAGAGGCGCGAAATCGCTGGCGGCGGCCATTTTGTTTTGGAGTTTTTGGCGCGCGGAGCTTCCTTCGCTGCAGAAAGCCTCCGCGTCTTCACAGCGTCTTCCAGATCATCCAGGGACATCGCGGAGCCAGCGGAGACCCCTGCCTGATCCTCCCCGTTCCAGGCAGGGTGAAGGCAGTTCACGGGCGCGAGGACGGTAGCTTGCGTGGGCATCAGACTCCATCTGCAGTGAGATCCAGGCCGAGGCAGCATGTCCAGTCCAGAGGAGGCCCAGGAGGCCCAACATCAGGGTGATGTACTGATGCCCATGCCCTGGGGGGAGTTGGAGGCACGGATCCAGCAGATGGTCACCGCGTGCCTTGATACGGCCTTAGGGGGTTTGCAATTGGCCCCTCATCAGCCCCCCCAGCAACCCTTGGACCCCCCCGCGGGCCCCGGACCCCTGGTGGAGGGTGGTGTGGAAGCAGGAGCAGATCATGGGGCAGAACAACAGGTTTCTCAGGACAGAGCCTCCCTGATTGCCGAGTATATCTCTGCGGAGAGAAAAAGGCCCAGATCCTGTAGCCAAGACAGCCTGGATCTGATTCCTTCTGCACAAAGGCCCCGGTTACAGGATTCCAGTGGGACAGCGGTGGATTCTGCTGAGGGAGAGATTTCTGATGAGGACTCAGTATCAGAGACCTCCAGCCCCAGACTTTTTAAAAGTGAAATGTTCCCCCGTATGCTTCCAAAGGTGCTCAGAGTCCTCCGATTGCAGGATGGCCAGGAGCCCTCCACTTCTGCCTCTTCAGCTTCGGTGTGGGGTAACCCCACCGCCTTCCCAGCTCAGCAGGAAGCCCCCAAGGGGTTCCCCCTGCAGGAGCACTTCAGGTCCCTGATAGACAGGGAGTGGGAGAACCCAGCCAGAGGGAGGGACAATTCTAAACCTTCACTAAAGCTGTACTCCTTGTCCCCCTCTGAGATGCAGCGCTTCAGGACTCCTGTCGTGGATGCCCCTGTAGCGGCTATCGGGTCGTCCTCCATTTTGCCGGTCGACTCCGAGGGGCTCCCAAGAGACCCGGTGGACAGACGCATAGAACAAGCTGTGCGGCGTGCCTTCGATGCGGCGGCCTCAGAGCCTCGGTGGCAGGATCCATGTTCTCCAGAGCTGCGTTCCTCTGGACCCGTGAGCTGCTTGCTGACTTCGATGTACCGGAGGAAGTGCGAAAAGACCTCAGGAAGATTGAAGCAGCTACCGCCTTTGCCGCTGACGCCACAGCTGACGCTGTCCAGCTTTCTGCACGCTCCATGGCTGCTTCCGTGACGGTACGTCAAAATACCTGGCTGCGTCACTGGGACGTGGATGCAGCCTCCCAATCCCGGGTCATCGGTCTCCCCTTCAAAGGGGAGAAGCTGTTTGGTGAGGCCTTGGTACCGCTCCTCGTGGAATCCAAGGGCAAGAAAGGAGTGCTTCCCTCTCGCGAGAAGTCCTCCAGAACACAGTCCAGATCCTCACCTCAGTTCTTTCGTGGCCGTCGTTCATCGTTTGGAGGAGCCCAGCCATCCGGTGGCACCACCTCCTCGGCCGCTTACTCCAGAAGTTCCAGAAGACCCTGGCAGAGAAAGTCTTCCTTTCGTCCCCGTGGGCAGTCGGCTCAGCAGCCCAACCCCAAGGGTCCCAAGAACCCTTCGGCATGACGCCGTCGGACCCCCCCGGGTCGGCGGCAGACTCCAGCTGTTTGCCGACCTGTGGGACCAGACCTCATCAGATCGATGGGTCAGAGACACTGTACGCTTCGGATACTCCCTGGATTTCAGACGTATCCCCCGCGACCGTTTTGTTCAGGTAAACAAGCCTGCCAGTCCTCTCAAGCACTCACAGATCCTCAGGGCACTGCAGCACCTGCAGGACATTGGAGCCATCGAGAGAGTTCCAGTCGCGGAGCGCGGAAAGGGAGTCTACTCCCACATCTTTGCGGTCCCCAAGAAGTCAGGGGACACTCGAATTATTCTAAATCTGAAGTGGCTCAATCGCTTCATGATCCATCACAAGTTCAAGATGGAGACTCTACGCTCCATTCTGATGGCCCTCAGGAGGGCAGACTATTTATGCTCTCTGGACTTGCAGGATGCGTACCTACATGTGCTCATAAATCAGGCGCATCGCAGGCTCCTGCGCTTCTGTTACAACGGACAGCACTGGCAATACAGATCGCTCCCGTTCGGCCTGTCATCAGCCCCACGGGTATTTACAAAGGTACTGGTGGTACTGGTAGCGCACCTGCGCCTACAGGGCATCGCCCTGTACCCGTATTTAGACGACATCCTACTCCGGAGCAGCTGCCCCCTGCTGGGGGTTCGCCACCTGGAACGAACAATGGCCTGCCTGCAGGACCACGGGTTTGTAATAAACACCGAGAAGAGCCACCTGAGTCCCACACAGGTACTCTCCCACCTGGGGGTGACAATAGACACTTGCAGATTCGCTGTCACCCTCTCTCTGGAGAGACAGGAAAAGATTCGGACAGTGACACAACAGGTACTCCTGGCAAAGTCAGCCGATGTCCTCCTGTTGGCACGACTCTTAGGAATGTTGACGTCGTGTCAGGACGTCATCCCGTGGTCCCGCTTCCGGTCCAGGGGTCTGCAGCACTTGCTCCTGCCACACCAGGACCTGATCACGTCGAGCCTCCACAGGACAATTCAACTAGACCGCCGGACCCTAGCGGACCTCCGATGGTGGCTGGCCCCCTCCAGGCTGTCGCAGGGCAGCCCCATCCAGATTCAGGTCCGGACCCCCATCTTCACGGATGCCAGTCTTTACGGATGGGGTGCCCATTCTCGGGGCAGAATAGCCCAGGGCCTTTGGACTCCGGCCGAGTCTGCTCGCAGCATCAATTTTCTGGAGCTACGAGCGATTTTCCTGGCCCTTCGGACATTTGCATCCAGCAGCAGCGCCCTCAATGTCTTGGTTTACACCGACAACATGACTGCTCGAGCCTATATCAACCGGCAGGGGGGCACGAGGTCCCCTCCTCTTCAGCGGGAAGCCCGAGCCCTGTTCCTGTGGGCGGAAGCCAACATCACCTCCATAAGGGCCGAGCACGTTCCCGGCGTGGACAACACGGAAGCGGACTGGCTAAGTCGCCAGCAGGTGGACCAGGCAGAGTGGAGGCTCCACCCTTCGGTCTTTCAGATGATAACTCAGGTTTACGGCCTGCCGGAGATGGACTTGTTCGCAACGCACCTGAACAATCAAGTCCCAAAGTTCTTTGCAAGGGGTCACTGTCGAGGCGCCCTAGGCATAGACGCTCTTCAACAAAACTGGCCCAGAAGACTGCTTTACGCATTCCCTCCGACACAGCTTCTCCAGAGAGTGCTAATCAAGCTCAGACAGGAGGAGGCGGAGCTTATCCTCATCGCTCCCTTTTGGCCGCGCCGTCCGTGGTTCCCGGACCTCAGGGAGATGTCTGCTCAGCCCCCGCTTCGCCTCCCGGAACGACCGGACCTGCTGTCCCAGGGACCAATCCAGCACCCAAGCCCAGCGTTCCTTCGCTTGACTGCTTGGCGATTGAGCGGCAGGCCTTGTCTAGTCTAGGCTACTCGGAGGCGGTCCTTTCTACCATGCTATCAGACAGGAGGGAGTCCACAAACCGAATCTATAATTCGACTTGGCGGACTTTCGCCTCTTGGTGTTCAGGTAGGAGAATTGACCCACAAAAGCCCAGAGTCAGGGAACTTTTAGAGTTCCTCCAGTCCGGTCTCCAGAAAGGCCTGAGTACAGCCACCCTTCGTCGGCAGGTATCGGCCATTGCCTCTATCCTAGGGTATCCTAGGGGAAGAAGCTTATCGTCTCATCCTCACGTTAGAAAGTTCTTAAAAGGGGCAGCCCTGATAAATCCCCCTACCGTGCATAGGGCACCTTCTTGGGATTTACCCTTAGTGTTAAAGGCACTTACCAGGCCCCCTTTCGAACCCATGGCCACCAGTTCCCTCAGGGACCTGACAACTAAGACAGTGTTTTTGGTGGGAATATCTTCCGCCAGGAGAGTGTCTGAGCTCGCTTCCCTTTCAGTAGATAAGGAGCTGTGTTCATTCTCAGAGGATAGGGTAACCCTCAGACTGGATCCATCTTTCCTTCCAAAGGTGAATTCCATTTTTCATAGGTCTGCGGAGGTGGTTTTACCATCTTTTTGCCCTAACCCTAAACATCCCAGGGAGGTTCAGTGGCATTCCTTGGACCCCTGCAGGGCCCTGAAGTTTTACATGGCCCGCACGGCTCCCTTTCGTAAGACAGAGGCCATGTTTGTCCATTTTCGTTGTCCAGACAGGGCACCAAGGCCTCATCATCCACTATCTCACGTTGGCTTAGGGAGGCCATTGCATCAGCTTACAGTGTGATGGGAGTCTCCCCGCCTGCAGGAATTCTGGCTCACTCCCTTCGGGGAGCTGCTACCTCGGCAGCCTTTAAGGCTTCCTCTTCCCTGGAGGCAGTGTGTAGGGCGGCCACCTGGAGCACCCCTACAACCTTCATAAAGTTTTATAAAATTGATGCCTACGCGGCTAGAGACGCTGTCTTCGCTAGATGCGTGCTCCAGAGCGTGGTTTAGGATACCTCAGGTTAGTTTTCCCTCCCATAAGGACTGACTATGTACTGCTTTGATACATCCCAGATGTGCCATGCTGACCCTGACTGGAGCTGCTGGAGAACGGGAAGGTTGGTACTTACCGTGAACTCCCCTTCTCCGCAGCTCCAGTCAGGGTCAGCATCCCGCCCGTTGGAGGAGCCTGAGGTATCCTTTGTTGATTTGTCCCCAGTTTCGTGGGATTTCCCCCTTTTAGTTGGTTCTGTTCGGGGGAGTTGGGTTGTGGCTGTGTAGTGAGAGCAGGTTAGGGTCTGGCCTGCTGCTTGTCGCCACATCATGGAACGTCGTGAGGACAGAGAGTCGTGGTCTGCACGTTGGACTGTCCGGATGTTCCCTTTGGTTGGAGTTGGGAGTTTGATCTTGAGGCTTGGATTGACTGGGGGCGGATCCAGGAGCCCCTCCCATCTCCAAAGACGTCTCATCTGACCTGCCTACTGGAGAGGGAGGAGCTACCCAGATGTGCCATGCTGACCCTGACTGGAGCTGCGGAGAAGGGGAGTTCACGGTAAGTACCAACCTTCCCGTTTGCCCACTATCAATGGACAGAACACAAACAGTGCAGCATCCTTTCTGCTAAACCCCCACACCACCAAAACCTTTCCCACCTGGCAAGCACAAGGGTGACCTGCATATCCAAGGGCAAAACTGCATCTCTTTCATATCAGGGCTTCAAATACAACACATGGGCAGCCCAATCCTAAGCTGCCATGCTTCCACTGCATCCTATGGGCTATCAGGGTCTCCCTGGGGGAAGAAGACATTTATCCCCTTTCCCCGAGTAAAGCCCTAGGCCCCACAATGGGGCTACTTGAATCTCCGCCAGCTATTTGGCCAGCGCAGATTGGAGCAGGCTGTGTCAGGCTGTCCAGCTCGAAGCAGGGTATATGATCCAGTGCTGGAGGCCACTGCCAGTTCCAACCACCGCCTCCCCTCCCAGTTCTGCCCCCTCCCCAGCCCAAAATAGCCTTACTGCTGGCCAGCACAGCTGGAGTTCCGCCTGCCCATCTCCTTGGTACTAGCCCAGCACAGGTGCTCCCCTCTCTCCAGGTGCCATAAACATGCTTTATGGCATGTTTACAACAGTTGGAGCCAGTGGTACACTTGTACTGCTGGCATTAGAGCCCTCAGGATTGGCCACACACAAACACTGATCAGAGGAAACCAATTGGCATCCATCCTTCTCAGATGAGGGATACTGAGAGCACAATCCAAGCCCCCCCCCCACCTTTGGCTGATGCAAGTCACTTGCATCGGCTGAGCACTGTCGCAAATGTGCCGTAAAGCACATTTGCACCAGTGCTTATGCAACGCTGGTAAGTCGCTCCTGCGCCAGCCGAGTTCAACTGGCGCAGGGGCTATTCTGGGTAGGGGGAAGGCAGAAGGGAGAGTGGAACGGGGGAGGGGGAGGGCATTCCAGTGGGTGGGGCCCTACAGAGGGAGATGGAGTCCGGATGTGGTCGTTAGGCTGCATCCAAACCCCCATTCCGGGGCCGCCGCCACATGCTCAGACTGGCACATGCTAAACAGCAGGCACAGATACAAGCAGGCCCATCACGGTGGCTGGCGTCTACCATGGGTAAAGGAACATTCATCCCCTTGTCCCATAGAGGCTTCAGCCTGCTCCCACCCAGCATTGGATACAGTGCAGGCCCAGCAGCCTGGCTGTTCCAGCACAGGTTAGGATTGCCCCCAAGCAAGTAGCACAGTGGTTCATAAACATTTTACTGCTGTGACCCACTTTTGGAAACGACACTGTATTGGAAGCCATCCACCTTTAGGAAACTTTTAATAAATAGTTTCACCTTACCTCAAGCCTGTTTATATCTTTTACACTATGGTAGGGAGGCCACCTTCTGGAGCACTTGTGGAGGTCCACATTCATCTGTTCGGGATTATTTTGGTGGCATTTGCCAGATCTTCGATAGGAGGCAAAGCAAGTTTACCTACTCACAATAAATGCACAAGCACAGCTCAGTTTCTGTTTCCATAAAGCTCAATACATTTTCCTATTAGTTTGGAGCGGGGGGACTTCCTTCTCAAATGTTTTGGGGGGCCTGCGTTCATCAGTTCAGGAGTATTCTGGTGCCCTTGTGTTCCCCTTTGCCTCGCTTGCAATAGGACCCTTGGCAAGTTTGTCTACTTGTGAGTAAACATGTGTGCCGCTCCATTTTCATTTACATATGACTCAATACATTTTTCTAATCAGTTTGGAGAGGGAACTTCTTCTTGAGTGTATTTTAGGCCTTTATTTATTGGATTGGTACCATTCTGGTGGCATTTTTTTAAAAATTTTTTGCCTCTTAGGGAAAAATAATTTTTTTCCAGCTCTTTGAAGTTGACTGAGACACTATTTGCCAACTCATGAGTAAACATGCAATTGTGGCTCAGTTTCTGGTTCCATAGGGCTCTACGTTTTCTTTGCTTGCTATTAGCTTGTTTCAAGACCCATTGTTGGGGAAACACTGAATTAACAGATTGAAGTATGAGGGATTTTTTTAAAAAAGATTTAAATTGGTAATTTTCCTTGTTACTCACATAGTGCCATCCACATCCACCCAGCTAACCTTTGCCATTTTGGAACTATTTGCAGGTGGGTGATGGGGTTTCTCACACACACACACTAGAGAGAGAGAGAGAGAGAGAGAGAGATCCAAGAATCACCCAAAGGCTACAGTTCTAGCCACAGTTATTTGAGAGTAAGTCGCACTGATTATAATGGAACTTACTTGTGGTTCAAAGCCAACCATTTATACATACAACTAGAGTGATCCCAGAAAACAGATAAAAGGATCGCTTGACATTTCCTTTAATAGCCTTGTCCAAAATGAAGTATGTTAGCCAAGTGTGTGTTCAACAAAATGTACTGTCCCACAGTGATTCTGTTAACAACAGAACTATAAACAGCCTCAGTTTTCCTGGAGGAAGAAATGGATTTGGGCACCTGAGAACAGTTAATGATTGACAATAGCTGAACATTTTTTAAACAATCTGGTTTTAGAAAAAGGAAAATAAAGCTAGGTAGACAAAGTTTACCAAGATAAGTATAGAAGGTAAGTAAAATTCCTTCCTCATGACCATCTAAAAGCCAGTATCACCTTTCCTACAATGTGTCTGTATAAGGCAGCACGATACATCAGGCAGCAGAGTATCTTCCTGGGACCAGCAATGTCTCACAGCAGTAGCCACCACCACAAGAATGAGCCCTGATCTGAGAGAGACAGCCACTGATACAGAGGTCCTCTAGAACGTTCAGAAGGTTCTAGAAGTCTTTCCATATAAGGAGAGGCCTTTACTGCCCTGGACCTGATAACACAAGTTCTCCCTCTGGTCCTAGGCCTCTGACTGCCTTTCCTGCCTGTTTACTGGTCTTTGGTAAGTCTTGCTTACTCTGTGGGGATTATATAAGTAAGTACTCTGAGGTAAAAGTGAGGTAAAAATAGGGTTGCCCAATACAAACTGGGACAGAGTGCATATACCTTTAACCATTTTATAGAAGAGGGAATTTGGGTATGTGCAGCTCATTATGGAAGAGTTTCAAAAGCTACACTTGCCAAAATTCCTCCACCTATACAATGGTTAAATGTATAGGCACTCTGTCCCAGTTTGTATCTGGTAATCCTAGGTAAAAACACTCAAACAACTTATGTGATCAAATATTTATACGGTAATCATCTATTTGCCTTCATCAAGGCTCAAAGGAACTTGCTAAAATGTTATTCCTGCTAACTGGGCATAGAGACACTTTTTAAGTGATGCTTCTCTTATATTCAACAAGGGGAGAGCAGCTGCCCCTTTCATCCCAGCACAGTGTCTTTTTTAGTGGGTGGGTGCTGGTCTTCTGCACCTTTTTTGGAGTCGTTTTGGAACAGGGAGCCGTTTAGTTGATTTTTCTCTATAAACCATTTCGTGAACTTGTTTTGTTGAAAAGTGGTATATAAATATTTTTAATAACAATAAAATGTCATTGGGGCAGATAGGCCAAGAAAGGAACTGAATGCCTTGGAATTAGTTTTCCTTTTGCAGCCGTAATTTTCAGACCTAATCTTGGGTGATTACCATTAACCACCTTTTCTTGTATGGCACCACATATTAATTTTCTCTTCCCCCCACCCTCCCATAATAATCCAGACAAAATTCATGCAAAACCATCATATTCTCATGTTTTGCCTAATGTAACTACTACTGGGTGCTACTGGGGCTTCAGGCAGCTCCTTTGTAAAGGGGTAATTGATAATCATCACTGAACAGGACTAAGCATCACCTGGCAGAATCCTGTTCTTCATGAAACATAGCAAGTAACAACTTGTCCATTAAGCTCAGTTCATGGCTCTTCTTTCCTAACACTGTTGTCGAAAACCGGCCCAAAATGGTTTTCATCAAGGGGAAATAATGTAAAAAGGTCAACAACCAAACGAGTAGAGTATGAGGATCATCTTTATTACACCTGCACAGGCGCGCCAATCTCCCTGCCCCACTCAGCAGGCAGAGAAAAAGGCAAAGGCATACAAATTGAAATCATCTTTATATCCCTCTTCCCCCCCCCCCAGCTACTGCTTGGTGGAAAATTACTACACAGGGGCTGGGAACGAGAAGCTCTGTGTTAATTGGGCCTTGAGAATATGCTGTGACCATTTTGATAAGGGAGGAAGCTCTGCTGGCTTGAACCAGTTCCCTATCTATTGTGAGGGCTAGCGGCACTGGATGGAAAAGGTTACAGGTGGGGGCAAGTGAGTGAAAACAATGAGAGCAAAGAGAGAAACAGTTACATACTTCAGCAGCTTTAGACAAGTGATTTAGCAAAAGACTCAAGATGGCTGCACTTTGGTTCAATGGCAACAACACTACAAGCCTATGTATGTTGACTCAGAAGTATGTTTAATGGGACTTACACTCAGGAAAGTGTGTATAGGATTGCAGTCTCACAGCCAAATCCACTGTATCCAGCTCTAATTGGGAGGTGGCTGGAGGTCTCTTTGAGATAAAGGGATATATTTCCCTTTATCCCAAGTAACACTCTTGCCTGCCCTATAGGGCAGTGGCTCTCAACTCACCATTGAGAGCCAGAACTGTGCTATTTCCCTTTAAGGGGAGTGGTGTGCTGACAGCATCACATCACTGCACTCAGGGGTTTGGGGGCTTACCTGGGAGGTCGCACTTGCTTTGGATGTGGGCTAGGATGGGGTCTGTGGGCCTCCCCGATGTGTAAAATGGCTCTATTTTGCAATTGGAGCACTCTTCCGGGTTTTGGCGCAAAAAACTGGCAATTTGCTCCAATTGCAAAATGGAGTGATTTCACACTGTGGGCCTCCTGGGCCCCATCCAAGGCTAGTCCTACACACACACCCAGTAAGCCCCAAAGCCACTGGGTGCCTGTGGTACAGCAATTGCTGTAACACCATAGGGACACCCTCCCGAGCCCACCCCCGCCAAAACTTACAGCAGCCTCAACATCCAAGTAGGATTTTGAGGACCACTGCTATACCAGCCTTTTGGTATACCAGCCTTTTGACCCTGTCCCCCTCCCGGGCCCTGTTCTGCCATGCCCCCACTCAGAAATGCCCTCCCCACCTCCAAACCACCCTCCTGCCACTCTCTCCTAGCCACTGTTTCACTTACCTCTGCTGTCAGGGGCTTGGATGCAGCTTTGGCAGGTGGACACACACCTCCCCGCCAGCACAGACTGCTGTGCCTGCAGAACTTCAGTATAGGATTGCGCTCTTATATTACTCTAGTGTAGGATCAGCATTGTCATGTTCTAGTAGTACCTTTGCTGTTGAAACACCCTTCACAGAGAGGCTCACCAGGTCAAGCTCTGCTAAAGAACTTCATAGGACTTCTGACAGGCTTTTGGGGACAGATGCAATAGTTTGATTGTCATGGGGTGGTGGGGAAGGATACTTACTGACATTTGAAACAGCTGATTGAATTTGATTTTATAGGAACTTATAAATGGGAACTAAACAATTTTTAGAAGCCCTGGAGAGTTGAAAAGATGGGCTACGAAGAATGACTCAAAGAATCACATGCAGTATTCCAAGCATCAGGTTTCCCACCTCATTTGTACTGCAGCCCTCATGTCCGCTTCAAAGGCAGCTGAGAGGCAGGACCACTGTACAGAATGTCATGCAGTGGTTTGGGGGCAGAAGGAATTAATGAGACGCATAGTCTCTTGTAGAAGTAGCAGTGCTTTCCACTCCCACATGAGATATTTTGAATCCATGCCATAATAAAGTTTGAGAACAGATGCTTTCCATCTAAAAGAAGAATGATCTCCAGAGGTTTGTTTATAATACCTTTGTTTCTAGAAAAGACATGCGTAAGTAGGATACACATCTCAGTATGGAGGGGGGAAACGGGAAAAACAAGAGCCAGGGAGCTGAAATTTTACTGCTTAGGATAATTTTTAAAAAATCAACAAGCTTCTAATTGATTGTCTGGGAACTGGTTTTCAGTAGGTTTGGGACCGTCTAAAAGCATTCAGGAGGGAACCATATTGGAAAAAAATATAAATACTTTGAGAAATAGTTTGTTAACATTATTCTCTTTTAATAGATATCCCCTTTGAGCAAAGACGATGCTGGAGAGTATGAATGTCATGCGCTGAACTCTAAAGGAGAAGCCACAGCCTCTGCAAAGATTAATGTGGTTAATTCTTTACATGAAATACCCACAATAAGAGGTAGGCACCTTTAGCACTTTCCCTCTATTGAGAGGGATATGAAAAGGAAAACAGCCATATGACTAAATACAAGGTTGTTCTGTCGACTTATGATTTCAACTGTCAAGTCGAAGGTTTTTTTGGCAGGGTTTACATTGTTCGTAATCTCAGACACTTATGAATGGTCAAGATCTTTAGCAGACACAAGACAGAGCCAACCAAGTGGGCAGGGGAGACTCTCAGCCCTGTGTTTGGAGCCATGGCCTTTTTTCCATTGTCACATAATTCAGAGAGAGAGGAAGGAAGAGAAGCAAGGAAACAGACCCCACCCACCGTGGGATGCAGTTCTCATAAATGCAGTCATACCTCCCGTAATGCAGCTTCCTTTAATGCTGATTTGTTTTAGCACTTTTTAGCCAGAATGGCTGTCAACCACAGCAGGGCATTCTAGGCCCATCAACACCTGTTTCCCATTGATTACATTAACAAAGAATTCTTTGTTAATTTAACACATTCTATAGCACGGTTTTATGCACCACTTCACTTTTGGAGAACATATGCTCTGCACTATTGAAGTTAATATCATACCTAATCTAGTACGACACCTGGGGATGGGGGAGTGCATGCATAGTAAACATTTCTTATTAATTCAAGTTGCCAGTTGTACATCTGAATAAAAATATAAGCCTCTGGAATTTACAGCATTGCAAAATTTTCTATACAGGTGATAGTGCTGAGCTGTGAAAGGTGAAGACTATATATCCACATGTGGAGAGGCTCTCTTCTATGCCAAGCTTATGTTTAACTAGGAAAACAGCTATTATTTCATAAAGCAATCACATGGCCCTTTCTGGTCACTCATTCCTGTACAATTTTTGCTAAACTACAAATAAAATATTTGACAAATGAGTACATGATTGAAAAGCTTTTATTTCTATTTACAAAAATACCCATAAAACTCATCACTGAACAGCTTGGGAAATCTCAGGACATACACAATAGATATCAGGATTTAAAACAAAAAAAATGTGATGAGAACATGCAATTCAAAAGCTCTACAAGGTTGAAACCAGGCACGGGCTAGGAAAGGGGAGATCCTTCTGGAGGCTACATACTCATCATTCGAGGTGCAATACTCATCGACATCAGTTCCTGGAAGAGGAGCTTGCAGGCATATGGCATTCTCACCAGAGAAATCTGAAAAGGGTTTTTAAAAATTAGCAAAACCAAAAAACACATTGAAGGAAAGAATCACAAACAACGAATCTTCAAAGCTGCATTTTATAAGCTGACTCAGGCTGCATTCCTATGCACACTTAACCTGGGGCACAATTCTACTGAATAGACATGCACTGCTACTAATTGAATCTATTTGATACTTGGAACATGTTCGACGTTTTATCTAAATAATTTTCAAGAATCCTTAACACTACAAAGGTAGGTCGATATTAAATTTTCCCCATGTTTAAGGATATGTTTAAATATAGGCAAGTCATCATCTCTGTTCTAAGGCCACCAATGAATTCATAGCACAGAAAAGACTGGACATCAGATTCAGTTACGATGCTAACACTAGTTTGACAGTATCCCTTTAAGTTTACCCAGAAGTTTACAATTTAAGGAAATCAAATGGAACCACAGAGCCAAAATGCATTTTGCAGAACTTTCCCTTTGCAGAAGGGAAAGTACAGCATCATGGCAGAAGGCATGAAAATGGAACTGGTAGAACTCAAAGGAACGTGAGAAAATTTTGTAGTGTGCACACTGCAAGGAGAACAAGGGGAGATAAGAACAGTATTTATTTACCTACCTGTGTCTTATTACGGCAGCCCCTGCACTCATAGGTGTGTGTCCTTGTATTTGCTATTGCCATTAACCCACACAAGTTGCACACATGAACTTGATATGGGTCTGAAGCTTCAAACAATCGTTCCCTTAAGAACTGTGCTGCTCCATGAGCAATCTGACAGTCTCGTTCCATTTCTCCAAAACGAAGGCCACCATCACTAGGGAAAAGAAAACAAAGCTTAAACTTGACACATGAATACACTCTCATTGCCCACAGCAGACAAGGGCAGTCAATCAACAAGTAGGATTCACCCTTTATAAACTCTTCTACAGATTTGCAAGTCCACCCATGAAACCTAACTCCAGTGGTTACTAATCTTTTTTGACTTGTGTATCCCTTAATCTACAGGGCCAATGGCTGCAGCTCCGCATTAGGGCTACATTATATAAGGTGGCAGGTTTTTTGCAAGGATTCTATGGCTCCCCAGGTAGCCGCAGTTCATAGTTTGGGAACCACTACACTAGCCAATTTATGTGGTATCTTGGGAACCTGAAGACAGCCAGCTAGCTTCTTCCCTTTTATATCTTATTTTATGCCTGGTCACCTCTAAATGATTTGTGCTCCTCATAGATAAGTAGGCAAGTGGCAATTTACAGGACTGCCTTTTCAGTTTTCAGAATGCATTGCATCCAGCGTTTAATACAATCCATCTCAAAAGATTTTATTCATTTGTTTTATTTAGAGCATTTCTGCCCCATCTTTGGCACAGTAGCCTCAATGCAATTTGTGGTGGCTAAACACCAAGAACACTTAACAGAACCCCGCATACTCTGGGGAATATGCAAGAATGCTCCTATTTCTTACCGAGATCGACCTTCCATGGGTTGCCTGTTCAGGATCTGAATTGGCCCTCTTGCACGGGAATGAATTTTGTCATCCACCATATGCTTTAACCGCTGGTAGTAAGTAGGGCCAATAAAGATCTGCGATGTAATTTTGCGACCAGTGAAACCATTGTACAAAACCTGGAGAGAAGAAAGTACTCAGTGAAAACCAAACTGCAGCTATATGCTCAAAACAACAATGTAATTGCCTGGAAATCCATGTAATGGTAACACACCTCATTTCCTCTCAGATGATAGCCATAGTCAGACAGCAAGTTAGAAATCTTCTGCACATTGACTGCATCATTGAAAGGTGTGGCATCACCTATTTCTCCTTTATTTGCAGACACCTAGAGAGAAAAAATTCATAAATAGTTCATGCTATTTGCTTAATAGCATGAACAGCTGCAAAATAAGGCTCAAGAATAGAATTGTTATTCTTGTTACTAAAATACTAGGTGGTGTTTCAAAAGCATCATGTTTCAAAAGCATCACCTTTCAAAAGGTGTGCATCATGTCACAGGGCTAGGAACAGGAACAAATCTCTACTCAGTAATGAAGTTCACTGGAAGACTTGGTGCGGGTTCATCTCTTTCAGCGTAACACAATGGTTCCCAAACTCACTTGACTTTCAATACCCCCATTGTACTCCGGACCTGGAAGCAAGTTATGCATTGACGTGACGATGTCAGCAAAACTTATTTCCAGGTTGTGCAAAGAAAGGATGAGCCTCAAAAATAGTGCAAAACTGTCTAATGAGTGTGGGTGGGCCTTTCTCCAGCTCCGCAGAGCACCCAACCCACATGCAGCACTCTAGTTCACTGTGTTGCCTAGTGGCTCAGCCAGCACAGGTCCAAATGATACCTTCAGAAACATGACGCCCAGTTTGGGAACCTCTAGCCTAACCTAACAAGATAAAAGCATGATAGCACATTGCAGGAGTTTGCTCATTAAGTCAATGCAGGATACACTGAAGTTTTTGCCTGTGACTAGGGTAGCTCTCTGAGTTGTGACCTTCATTTTTTACCACTAAATAAAAAATTTCCAGTTACAAAAGGAGATATTCCTTTAGCTTGTCTTTCAGCATAAGAACAGCTTTTGCTTCAAAGGGCCTGTTTGGTCCTGCACTCTTGTCTCCAACAGTGGCTAAGCAGATGCCCCTGGAATCTGTCAAGCAGGGCAAAATGAAGAGCACCATCCTCTGCATCTTCCTCCCCTGCCCCACTCCAGCATCTCATAGTCAGAGGTACATACCAAAACAGTCAGCAGCATGTTCTTACCTTCCCTTGCAAACATTCAATCAAGTGACCAATGGTCATACGGGAAGGGATGGCATGGGGATTGATGATTATATCAGGTGTGATACCTTCACAAGTGAAAGGCATATCCTACAATCAGGAAAGGAAGATGCTATTATATTTCCAATTTGAAAACAAAACAAAAAATTGAGCTAGATTATTACAGATTGCTTGAAGCCAATTTTCATCACTGCCGTTTAGTATAGTGTGTTCACTTCTCAATTTGATTACTGTAACACGCTCTGTAGAGGGCTACCCTTGAAAACTATCCAGAATTCTGCCGTCTGCCCTTAATAAGGCTTGGGTTGCAGGAAGCATATTAAAATGATTCCCACTCTTCAACCACACTGGCTTCCTCATATTTCAAGGCCCCATTTAAAAGAGATGATTATCTTCTTTGATAAACCTCTAAATGACCTTGGACAAATGTATCTGCAGCAGTACCTTTCCATGCAAACCCTCCTTACCCCTGGGGTCTTCAGGCTGTGCTTCATATTGCACAGTATACAACATAGGGTATTGCTTATAATCATATATGTATCCCATCTTTCTGATGTTAAAGACTCAAGGTGGGCAACACATCATATGAAACCATTTCAACAATGGTGAGAAGTGCTGTCACAATTGTATTACACCCTCCCTAAAGATAGTCACCCAGCCACTTGATTTGCCAGCTACAGACTCTCTGTAAATTCTGGGACTGGAGTTTTAAAATCTGTTTTTGCTGTTTTTTTATAGTGCTTTATTCTTTTTAATAATAAAAATCTTGTCTCCAACACGTCAAATGGGACGTGGTGGCGCAGCGAGTTAATCCGCTGTCGCTGGGCTTTCGACCGCAAGGTTGGGAGTTCGAGACTGCGTGACGGAGTGAGCTCCCGTTGCTTGTCCCAGCTCCTGCCAACCTAGCAGTTCGAAAGCACCTAAAATGCAAGTAGATAAATAGGAACCACTTTGGTGGGAAGGCAACGGCGTTCCGTGCGCTACGGCGTAGAATCATGCTGGCCACCATGATCGGACAAAAACGCCGGCTCACAGGCTTTGAAACGGAGATGAGCACCGCCCCCTACAGTCGGTCACGACTAGACCATTCGGTCGTGGGGAAACCTTTACCTTTTATTCTTTTTAAAGGCAGTTGGACCATCAGCATTGATACACATTTCAGAAAGGCAAATCATCAGCATGTTCTAAATAATAAAGGCTTATTTCAATTAAAGATTTGCAATTATGCTGGTCCATTACATTAAGGTAACAAAACAAATGGAATTAGAGGCTTTTACCTCTTGTCTATACTGGATTCCACAGGTACCTTTCTGACCGTGTCTGCTGGCAAACTTGTCTCCAATTTGCGGAATTCTCACAGAGCGTACCTAGATGTAATGGGAGACAGTCATTCATGCACCTATATGCACCATACAAGCAACTGGTATCCTTTTCTGAGGGCACGGTTTCTGCAAATTGCACAAAGCTGCTGCACTTACCCTAATTTTACAAAACTTGTATCCTTCCTGGTTCAAGGTAACCATGACCTGATCAACAATTCCAGTCTCACTAGTTCTCAGGAAAGTGCTGCAGTCTCTTTTTGTGTACCGGCGATTGGTGCTTTCTAATTCATCTTCATTTTCAGGCAAAGTGACTGTCTTGCCAATGATGACATCATCTCCTGACACACGCACACCAGGTGCAATCAGGCCATCATCATCCAGTTTGTCATAGATGGCGTGCCTCATCCCTGAGGAAAACAAATAGGGTGTGTATCTAAGATCAGACCTTGCAACTCACCAAGCAGAACATAGCCATATGTGAGCCCTTTTGGGACAGGGAGCCATTTAACTTTAATGTTATTATTTGCCTGTAAACTGCTTTGTGAACTTTATGTAGAAAAGCGGTATATAAATACTAGTGATATGACCCCAGCATGGTCTTGATAAACCTCTTGTTTTTGCTGCCTGTCTGTCTCCTAACTCTGGCAGGCTACAACACATGGCTCATGGGCTGCTACATTTTTTTCTAGAAAGTAATTCAAATTCTTGTTCTGCTTTTATCTCCTGCAGCTATGATCCTATATGCACCATATAAGCAACTGGTTTCCTTTGTCAATTCTGCTGCTGCTTTCAAGTTTTGAAATTAAAACTCAAGACACAGGTTCTCATTTTAACCAGCAGCTGAAATCTATGTGTCTGCAGTATTTTCCTGTTTGTGCAGATAGGGACCACCTGAAAGTGTCCCCAGGAGCACAAGTTTAAAGACCTTTGAACTAATGTGTAGGCTTTTGCATTATTTCCCACTGTGCTGTAGTGGTATGAATCCAAACCTAGAATATAATCTAACTGTAAGCTAGACTGCAACAAACATGCAGAACTAGGCACCTTCAGTTTTTCCTTACCCTGGCATGTTTCACGAGTAGGTTTCTCAAACACTTCTTCTTGATCAAAACCTTTCTTGGACTCTTGCTCTTTGTAAGAACGATAGAACACAGATCTAAAGAGGAAAAATAGAGACGGAAATGGCAATTCATTCTCCATCTAACAGCCCTCTTCCAAATGAGCCAACAAGCAGAAGGAATTGTGATGAAATATGGACATTCCAATTAGTGAAATTCTGCTGCAGTGGCTATAATAGGGCTCAGCCCCCATCCTGTCCCAATGCAGGGGCTAAAAAGATGTAATGCAAGTGGCATTTAAGGCAACAGAAATTATTGTCATATCACTACATGGGGAACACAGATTATCATGCTGTCTAGATTCCTTAAGAAGAGCAAGTGCAAAATCCTGACATTCATCTTCAAGAAAAATGATCCATGTTAAAAGGAAAAATACACACACCATGACGAATTGTCCTGGCAACAAGTCAAGAACGTGAAAAATTAATATGTTTGCCTGGTTTTGCTCTCAAGTCAGCACATTCCACTTACTACAGTGATTTTTGGGAGAAGCCCTGGGCTAGACAAGGCAGACAAATTTCCAAGAAAAAGACAGCTTGCCCATCATTATGGATACGCTCCCATTGCAAAGAAAGTTGGGCATTCTTTAGGGCCTGCTCAATTCATGCTGAGCAATGGGTAAGGCTCAACATGCTTGCCAGCAACCCACATGTATCAATTCCTGGAATATTTAGAGGACTTGCAATACACATCGAGTTCTCTTAGCAAAATCACTGTGTGAAAGAAGTGTGCCCAGACAGGTTGAAAGCCATTTCCATTCTACAATGCGTACTGCATGAAATTTTCACATGCATTTTTAAAAAATTTGCAATAAGGATCGGACATCCAAGGTAAGGAGTTCAATGGGCAAGACCTGAAAAAGCCTCTATCAACAGCGGAACGGTTCATGATGACAGAGTCTTCTTGATTATATCCAGTATATGATGCAATGGCCACAATAGAGTTGATGCCTGCAAGGAATTCAAAGATATGTATAAGTTCTTCAATGCATCCGTATGTTCAAAGACATACCTTCTTCCCCTTATATGGACATATAAGTATATGGTTACTTGGCAATAATACCATTACTAATGTCCTGTATTGACCTGCTACTGTCCATGACAAAAGGCACAAATATATGCCTTTGTACTGAACTGTCTTGATAAACATAATCAGTGACACCTTGTGGAGGATCCTGGTAACATCACTGCAATGTAGGACATCCTAATGCTGGAATAAAGTGGTGCTTCAAGCAAGAAATTTCCATGCAATTCCACCTACTCCCCCAACTGCCACAAGAATGTTGTTAAGAATATCTCCCTTGCCCCTTCCTCCCAAACATCATACTCTAGGTGACTATGAAGGTGCTCTTACAGGCCACATTCTGTTAAGAAGTAAAATCTGCAAAGATCAATAGACTTCCCTGCAATGCCAACATTAAAGCTCTCAAACTCACTGACAGCACACCACCAGCCAAGTGACATTACCCATTGCTGCCTCCATCTAGCCACACACACAAACCCCTCACTTTTGCTACTGCTGCTTCTGAACATTTGCTACTAAAGGGCTGGAGCTAGGCGAAAGTCAAGCTAAAACACAGAAGAAGCACAGAAAAGGGGCACATGACCCAGAAGATAAGATGACCGGCCACTTGAGGAAGGTGAGGTCAAGGTGCCCCCCCTCCTTAAAGTCACCCTCCCAATTACCAGAATTCTGCACGCTGCACAGCAACATGTAAACATACCTGCTGGCAACTCTCTGAATCTCAGGTACTCCATTGAGCGTGTAGTCACAAGGGGTTTCTGAGGATAATATAGCACATGGGCAAGAGTATCCATACGGACATGAAAGTTGGTGATATAAACTCCCATAGCCTGCTTGCCCATAGCAGACTGGTATGTATTCCTAGGAGACTACGAAGGCAGAAAAGAAACAGCGTTCACACAAAAAAGTCTTCATACACACACAACCCCCATTATAACCTTTTATGTCAACTATAAAGTATGCCCGACAAACCTGGTTGTGATCTGGAAAGGGAATAATTGATGCACAGACTCCCAAGATCATGGATGGGTGAATCTCACAGTGTGTGTATGTCGAACAGTACGCGACTCCTTTCTCCTGCAAGTCATCCGGAGTCATGGCCAACATCACAGTCTCCTCTTCTAGAGTGTCAATATACTCTACTACTCCACTTGCCACCAGATCCTGCCAGCTGAACAAAATACCTCATTTAGTGTAGGTCTAAGTTTAGATTTGGACCTAATCAGACACTGATCCTCTGGAACTGGTGAACATATAATTGTCTTGTGTTTTTGTTATGCTACTGCAAACATTTCAGAGCTCAAGCAACAAATTTTAAGCCTACTAAGAAGTTCTATAGGCTCCTCCCCCCCCTCCCCAAAGCAAGTCTGCAACAGCAAGTCTCAAGCAATCTTTTCAGGTAAGTACAGGTGGAGCCTTCTCATCCGCAGTTTTCCCATCCGCCGAGTCTCAGTGTGGAGCCACCGCAGGGCTCATTAAGTTAAACAAACACATGCCATTAATTAGCAGTCAGTGGTGTTTTTTTTTTTTAAAAAGCTGCTCTTACCATGGCAATGCAGCTGTAGCGATTCTCCAGGGGCTTAGAGCAAATTAGTAGCTCTGGGATAAGACCTCCTCCCTCAACCTGGGAAGTGTGATTAATCACTTCCATTTTGCATTTTTTACTTAGCTGGGAAGCAATTATATGAATTATATGTTCACCAGGGCAAAGGGAAGAGGTCTTATCACAAAACTAATGGATACTAATTTGCTCTAAGCCCCTAGACAATGGCTGCAGCCGCACTGCCATGGTAGGAGAAGCTTTTTAAAAATGGCTGACTGCTAATTAACAGTGTTTTGTTTTCTAAAGGGATTTCATTTAATGCATTTTAATGCATTTTTTTATATATCCCTGTGGTTTTCTGGAACAGAACCCTCATGGATAAAAAGGCTCCACCTGTAGTTAGAAAAGGTTTATTATAGGGCCAATTGCCTCTTCCACCTGGTCCCTTGGCTAGCCATCTCTCCCCAGGTTCCCTCTTCATACTTCCTAGTCACCTTGACCAGAGGTTCCTCTCCCTATAGCCATGGTCAGTGGACCTTACTCTGCTAGTGTTCCCCTGCCACAATCCCACAGCTTTCTCCAGGTGGAATTCAATTTCTGGCTTGCTCTACAGTTAGCTGTTCAGTTCCAGTGATGGAGTTATGGGTGATGTCGGTCATAGCCAAGTTTTCTGATGGCTTTATCAGTGCAGGGGCACCACACTACACTGGTAAATAATCTATCTGGTCCATGTCATACCAAATTGCCACCTCTATTACAAAGAGCACCTTCTTTGCCAATACTGATGAAGAAAGCAGGAAAAAAAACCAATGCATTTCCAAAGAGAGTAGAGGTACAGTACTTTGGGGACTGGTTCCTACCTATAGTTGTTATATTCACGCTCTTTCAGCTGGTCAATGTGCCTCTTTTTCAGCAGCAGTTTCTGTTTCTCCACAATTAGAAGAGGGCGACATATTCTGCCAGCATCAGTATAGATGCGGATTTCTCGTTCCCTGATATCCCTGATCATGGACACCTGTAAGAGCCAACACCACTCTCAGAACCAGGTATAAAAGTAAAGACACTGACAAAATGTTACTTCTTCAGGGCAAATGCATATTTTGGAAACATATACAGTATGCCACTTTTCAACTCTTGCTCAAAGCAATATACACAAGAAATTAAAAATAATACAAGCATGGTTCTCTGGCTGCTTGGTTATTTTGGCTGCTTAGAAATCAGAATCAATGGTAGAACTTGCACTCTCTAGGTACTTTTATCCCCACCAGTGCTCTGCCTCATGTTTGCCAGGAACACAAACCTGTAGCAAGAAACTAACAATTTGCTACATTCAAATAGAGTCAATGCAAGTGAGTCAGTGCCAATCCTACAATAATCTCTACCCCAATATAGTATTTACAGACCACTGAATGTCAGTTACAGCATACCACCTTGCAGAGCTAGAATTACAACCAACTATGTAATGTTTACCTCTGACACAATGATATCCATCTGGCGCCGCAATTTCCTCAATGTGTTCATAAGCTGCTCTGGGTCTTTGTGTATTCCAACCCAGCAACCATTCACAAAGATTTTTGTCGCACTGAGAAAGTGGGGGGAGAGAAAGAGATATGAGAGGACTCTCCTAGCCTGAGCAATTTGGAAGTTACTGGGATTGAACCTCTTTTTATACATACTCTGCAATGGCTGCTGGGGAGATTTCTTCCAAGTTTTCCATACTCCATTCTTCCAAAAATTCCAAAATTGGGGATGGCTGAGATCCCACAGAGATATATGCCATCAGAGCTAGGTTTTTCACAAGTCCAACAGCGTGACCCTGAGAACATATGGAGTTGCTCATCATAATAACTTCATGCGATCCACAAGGCACAATGATTCAGGCAAAATTATTTAAGTCAAGAAAGGTTGTTCACGGAAGTGGCTTTCACACTTTCTATTTTGGGGAAAACTTTTTTTTCAGTCAACTTGTCTGCCAAGAAACATCTTGAGCATCTATCATGGAATGTGTACATGCTGCACAGAATTCTGGGGTACATTCTAGGATGCATGCTTGGTTCATGCCAGGCAAGCCTCACTAACATGCTACCATTGCAGGGGAAAACTGGTAATAGGCACAGTGTTGGAGTGAATTCTGTCTACCATTACTAACCTCAGCGTGAGGGAAAGAAACACACACACACACACACACAATGCTTATTTCAATCTTGTTTGTGCATTACCTCTGGAGTCTCAGCAGGACAGACCATTCCCCACAAAGTGTTGTGCAGTTGCCTGGGCTTTGCTAGTTTTCCATCTCTACCAATAGGGGAATTCAAGCGACGTAGGTGGGAAAGTGTAGAGGCAAAGGTCAGGCGATTTAATACCTTCAAGGAATGCAACAAGTCACATTGTCAAGGCCAGATCATGAGTTATACAATCCAGATCTTGAGCTTGTCAAAGTCATCAAGAACTAACATTCCATTACTTAAATCAAGAGTTACCCTATAAGTAATCTGCATTTTTTTTTTGCAACTTCTAGCAAAGATCACTTGAGCATTAGTTTACTAACATAACGGGGCATTAAACTCAAGCACGGGGGTTGGCTGGAAAGTACCTGATGCTGCAGCATTGCTTAAGCCAAGAACGATTAGGTCCAATTAATGTCTTGAAGCTCCATATAAGAGCAAGTCTATAGTTTCATCATGATTGCAAAGATTATTTCTTACACAACAATGTCAACACAGTGTTTGAATTCTTCATTAGCACAATATGCAAGGCTCACTTCAATTACTGAGGGGGAAGGAAGCATCAGAACACTGAAGGATGGTGCAGCTGCTGTTAGGAACATCAGTTTGGATGGTTTGGGGAAGGCATACTTAAAAACAGGAGACACAGTATGTTGCTGCAAAGGGTAGGGAGGACAACGACTGAGAAACTGAAGGCCTGGGAAGGGAAGCAAAGGAAATGAAACAAGCAGTGGGCAGAGGATAGAAGACAGGCCAAGGAATCCATCAGTTAAGCAGAGGGGGGGGGAGAGAAACACCTTCTATAGGGTCCTAAAAAGACATGTTTTAGAAGGAAGAACTGAAAGCCAAAGAAGTGCTTCTGTATTTCACACATTGATTTCAATCAACAAGTCAAATGGCCACGTGAAGATCTTCAGCAAGACCACAGAATGCTGCAGCCTCTGATGAGCTTCCAGAGAGAAACAGAAACCAGTTTCATGAAGCTGACAGAACTCTTACTTGAGATACTCCAGCTCGAGCCTGGTGAGCTTTCTTCTGATCCCCCCAATTCCCTGTGGCGAGGGAGTATTTCAAGCCATCTGATATAATCCTGGTTTTAATTGCCAGCTCCAAATTGAAATCTTTCCCTCTGTCAATAAACTTCTGTGCGTATATTCTAACTTCTTTCAGCAAGTTCTTAAACATTCTGTTGGATAAGAAATGAGAGCACTTAATTGTACCGAGTTAAAAGTAGCTTTCCATCTGTTCCCACAAAAGACTTTAGAGAACATCAAACATAAAAGTTCCAATCTGGAAAAAAATAATCACTCTACTAATTTTAATGGAACTAACTTCCTCAGTATTGGGGCCTGAAAAATAGTCTATGGCTGCATGAGATGGTCCATCGTAATAAAAAATGTTAGCCATATATACTGTCAGCATCATAACAATGTATTTTAACATTTAAATACACAAACATTGGAGATGCTCAGTTATTTTCCAGGATGGACTTTCAACTCACTATGAGCCCAGAAACCTTTTAGGCCCCCCCTCTACACAAATAAAAATTGGGCTAAACTGCATTTGTTCGAATGCAGTACTGACCCTAATTAGTCCCTGAAACATGTGGGGAGGGTTCAGTCAGGTGACCCAGAGAGTCAACATGTTCAAATTACCATGATACAATTCAGTTGACTTGGTAGTTTCTCTTGCAAGGAAAGGTATGCACCTAAGAAGATTAGTGTAAGAGTTTGTGGAGGCAAGAAGCCAGCATGCTCCTCCACAGTACTATTAAGAACAAGAGGAAGACACAAAAGTTATCAGAATTGCTTTAGGGCCCAATCCTATGGGCCACAATAATAATAACAATAACAATAACAATAACAATAATACATGTATTTATATACCACCTTTCTTAAGATCACTAGATTTCTCTAATGATTGTAACTCAAGGCGGTTTACATAGGCAGACTTTTTATTCACAAACCCGAAGGTTTTTACAATTTTACAGAATGTTCTATCTTTCAAGAACAACACTCATACAGATCTTTCTTTTGGGATTTAGCCTTCTTTCTTTAGCCACCTGTCTGTCTTCTGCTGGCTGATGAGGCTTCCCTGCTCCCACCAGAGACGCAGCTGACTTCAGCACACTCCTCCTCCCACGAGGCAGCTGGAGCTCAGCTTTTAATCAGCCGCAGTTTGCAAAGTCTGCTGCTCACAGAGACTTCCGCTAGTCTTGAGCTCACGACCTTCAGATCTCCAGCTGTTAGCTTCGGGCAAACGGAGGCATTAACCCTCTCAGCTAAATCTTCTGCCCATAATGCTGGTGGTATATATGTACTGTCGGCTGTGGGTGTCATAAACGTGCTGAAAGCATGTTTATGGCAACCAGAGAATAGGTATCGCTTGCGCTGTGGCCGCATCAGTCAGCCCTGCGTCCCAACGCGGGCAGTAAGGCCTGCAGGGGGAAGGTGGAACTCAGTGGGTGGAAGGAAGTAGCAGGCCCACATCGGGGTGGGACTGGCAGTGGCTTCTACTGCCAGATCCCAAGCCCTGCATTGGGTCAAGCAGCCTGACATGAAGTTGCTTGAGTCTCCGCCAGCAAGATAACCAGCAGAGATTCAAGGAGTCCCACTGCAGGACTACAGTTTTCCTCAGGGGAAGGGGATGAATATCTCCTTCCACCAAGGAGACCCTGGTGGCTGCTGCGGAAAGGATGCAGCAGTAGCCATTTTGCTACTGCTGCTCCTACGAAACCAGGACAGCTTAGGATTGGGCTGTTAGTCTTCAAATAAATATTAAAGATGACTAAAATGAAAATCAACTCATTCCTACTACTTAGACAGGTATGTTCACAGATGCCTCCTCAGTACTCCAGATTTGTTTTTTCCTCTACAATATTTTACACACTCATCAGGAAGACTAACCATGCCAACGACGGCAATAGCTATGTTTAAGCAGATTTAGAATACAGAAGACTTTAAGAAACAACAATGGCCATGTTTAAATAGTTACAGCAACTTAATGCACTCACCCTCTGAACAAGAAAGCCAGTAACGGCCCTGCAAGGTCCAGCCGTTTGTTGCCGTAATGATCTCTGTCATCCAGTTCTCTTCTCCCTAAAGCTGCCAGCAGTAACCTATGAACCATGTACCTGGAATACAGAGGCAGGTCCATTTAACAACAGCTGCCGATTCAGATTAGTAGAACATACATCATATAGATCCGTAAAATATCCAAGGTGAAGAAATTCTGCCTGAAAATGCACTAATAATTACAATGCTCCCTCACCATCTCTTCACCATAAATACCCACACATTTCAGATTCCACAAAATACAGCATTTTGTAACACTTAAAGCTACCAGATTGTGTGCCCAAACCTATGCTGCTTGCCCAGCCTGTGGTACAGCAGTGCCAAAAGGGGCGATGCTGTATCCTGCAGGGTAGGTGAAGCAGCCGGAGCTCTCCTTGGGGTAAGGGAACATCAGTTCCCTTAGCCTATGTAGTGCCCCACAGTCCCAATGGGTCTACTCTGATCTGCACTGGCTCTTTAGCTGGCACAGAATCGAGGAGACGCATTTCGGGCTCTGAGGCTCATGAAGGGGGATAGGATCTGGTGGCAGCCTCTGTCACCATCCCTGACCCCCCTGCTGGGCCTGATTCACCTCCTGTTGTGCTCTCCCGCTCTAAACCTTCCCCGCCGCCTAGAAAATGCATCCACGCCACTTGGCAGGGAGCTTACCGTGCACTGCTCCTGCTGCCAGCAGGGTGGCCCAGTGTCCAGTGCTGAGTGGCAAGAGCCTCCCCGCCAGTGTCACTCATTTAGTGGCTGCCACAATGTGCCTTACCGAACATTTGCAATGCCCATTGTTACACATGAGAGCAGCACTGCCTGGGTGCAGAACTGCACTGTCACACATTGTGTGTCATTTTTTCCCCCTCTTGTGAGGAACCCAGAGTAGAATTTCAAATTCTTTGGTATTTTTAAACTACACACCTTTTCCAAAAAAAGTACTGAAAAGAAAACCAATTCATTTTAGACATGAGCATCAAGATTTTGTATGAAGGGAGTTTTGGCAAAGGAACTTCCTTACCCTCTCTTCCTCTCCAACCCTGGGAAACTCCTGGGAGCAGTCTTTTTAGGATGTGGAGGAAAGAGGAGAATTGCAAAAAAATAATAATAATGAGCTTCTGCACAGTTTTCTCACATATGGATATAACCCTTTAACCATGGATTTTGTTACTTTAAGGATATTCCTCTGATTTCATATGGGCAAAAAAAAAATAACCATACATACACTAGTATTTATTTTGACGTACCCAAGAAAATAAGCTTTTTTGGTTTCACAGAAGTCACTAACACCAACATGTGGAAGCATCTCTTTTTGCAAAACTTCTTTTGCATACTTGATTCTTTTCTCTTTAGTGACGCCAGGCTTTGCACCTCTTGAGCCAATGAAATTTAATGCAACATTCTGCTCTTGGATAACAAAGGCTTCATCCAAAGAAGGTTTAACCTAATCACATATAAAAAAGAACGCAAGATGGTATCAAAGGCATGTGTATGGGGATCCTGAAAATATTAGAAGTTAGATGTTAATAAATGGTGTAGGATGATAATGTTTTGGTAAATGCAAATTGCTAATTACAGCATCTTTGAAATGCAGGAATTTATAAATCTGAAGCTGCAAATCTAAGTGTTCTCATCAGGGAGTAAGTAGCACTGAACTCAGTGGAGCTCATTTCCACATAAACCTGCAGTATTGGATTGCAGAAGTCAAATTACTGTAAATTGCCAATTCTGCATTGAACTTCATAATACTGTACAAAATATTTATAAAATCATATTGTATTGATATATGTATTGGAGAATAGTCATAATAGTGAAATCTAGAAAAACAATCCAATTTACCATTTCCATCATCTCAGGATCCTCAAAGTCATAAATGATGTGCTCCAATATGTCTCTGTCAGACACAAAGCCTAGTGCACGGAAGACAATAATGATGGGCACTTCTTGTTTGATATACGGCAACGTTGCCACAATGCGTTGACCAATGGCACTCTTCTTTGCACCCTAAAAAGCAAAGCAAAACATTTTGAGCAGTAATCTTCTGTCCTACAGTAGTTTGATTCCAACAGGGATAGCTTTTGCAAAATCCTTTTAAAGTTGGTGGTTCCACAACTTTGTCACCAGCACATCCATACATATATAGAGTATAAAAAGGTAAAGGTTTCCCCACAACCGAATGGTCTAGTTGTGACCGCCTGTAGGGGGCGGTGCTCATCTCCGTTTCTAAGCCTGTAGAGCCGGCGTTTGTCCAAGGACAAGCTTCCATAGTCATGTGGCTAGCATGACTCTACGCCGTAGCGCACGGAACGCCGTTCCCTTCCCACCGAAGTGGTCCCTATTTATCTACTTGTATTTTTAGGTGCTTTCGAACTGCTAGGTTGGCAGGAAGCTATATAAAGTATAGCTATGTACTATTTATCAGTTACTGGTTACTTTAAAGCAGGGGTGGGCAACCTTTCAACTTTAGAGCTCCTGGACCTTTAACAATTGTGTAGAGGAGGGAATTTCAGCAGGTACAGCTTGTTATCTCACAGATGAGAAGCTGTACCTGCTGAAATTCCTTCCTCTTACACAATTGTTAGAGGTCCAGGAGCTCCAAAGTTAAAGGCTGCCCACCCCTGCTTTAAACCAAAGATATTACTAGAAGTCACATTTTAACACTAATCTAAATCATGGGCAAAAACAAAACAAAACATGCTGTATGTACTCTACTCTTCATTTTGACACACTGACGCCTGACTCTAGCATGACTTACTTCCAAGTAAGCATGTATAGGTGCATACTCCACAACACCTGGAAATGCTCACCTGCCCACCTCTGGCCAGCATGCTAACCCATATAGTGCTTGTTGGCCGAGAAGAATTTTCCAAGCAAGACCGACACTCTCCTGTGTATGCATATTTAGAATCTTTCTTAGCAAACACATATACTGTGTTTGTAGCCATCTTTTCTTGAGCAATCAGAACCTGTTGAGGGAATATAAACAAGCGTAAATATACAGGTTTGCCTAGAATGTGATGTAATACTCTTTTACAGTGTTAACAATAGTCTTTTGTGACCTATTTCTTCTTAAATAGGATAAAAAATGTAGGAACTGCAGTTCTACATTACATACAAAAGTGAGTAACTGTGGTTTATTCATCCCACAGTTTGGTTAACAAAACAGGGCCCAAAAAACACTGTTTGATCCTAGTTTGTTTTACCTGGCATCTGCACTTACATCACAATCCTATGCAGTTCAAACCACAGTGGAAGCTTTAAAATCATATGAAAAAAGAGAAAAGGACAATTGAGTCCATGGCTCTCAATCCATTGTATCAATTATATCTGGATCAGGTCACTGAAATAGTTCTGAACTAATTTACTTTACACAAGTGAAATGATTACTGGTAAATATTAATATTGATAATTTAATATTGTTAACTATTAAAAGCATAGATAGTCATATTAAAACAAATCATGATTTTTAAGAATGGATAAACACCGATATTCTAATATTTTCAGAAATTCACATAAACCAAAATGATGGACATCTCTTAGTATAACATAAGACATAAGAACATATAACATAAGAAAAGCCTCGCTGGATTAAGTGAACGGCCCATCCAGTCCAGCTTCCTGTATCTCACAGTGGCCCATCAGATGCTTCAGGGAGCACACAAGACAACAAGATACTTGTATTTCACTGCCACTCCCCTGCATCTGGCATTCTGAGGTAGCCTATTAACCTTGCACCACCCCAATGAAGAATTCAGTGGGACCTATACCCAGTGTGCACAGAATTGCAGTCTTCAGCTAGCATCTCTTTTGCAATAGGTTCCTTGAAAACTAGGGGTCCAACAGACTGATTGCATGCATAGCAAGGCTGGCAAAGGGAAGGACTCTCATCTCCTACAAAGATTCCTCTGCACAAAGATACTATGCAGGGAATTAGCACAGCCATAATAAGTAACATCACCTGCAAAGTTCTCGGCTTACCTTTTATAAAGTGTGGTGTAACCTTTAACAGCTAACATCAGCATTTTAAGAAGATTGAAGCCACGAGCAGCAAATATATGAAACTTCCTGCATCAATTATTTCTTCGTATGAATTCCCAAATCCTTACCTTTTCTGATCCATTAATAATGAAATAGCCACCAGGATCAAGGGGACACTCATTCAGTTCACAAAGATCACGATCTGTCAAGCCATTTAGTAGGCAGTAGGTGGATCTCAGCATGATAGGAATTTTTCCTATGAAGGTTTTTTGATGTTGTGTCTGCAACTGGTCCTCTCCTTCCTTAATAACCGTCTTTGTTATGTCCACATACAATGGGGCAGAATACCTTGAAAGAGAATAGAAAGCCCCCCTCCATGAAAGATAAGTTTCCAGTATTGGGATTACATATTCTACATTAAAGAAATACAATCATTAAACATTTTTTCCAAAGGTCTAGCAAATGCTGCATCTCCAATATAACCCAGGTACCTTTGTGCTACTGTACTTCAAGAAAATAAACATATCTTGCTACTAATAAAAGGTGGAAGCTATTTCTTACGTTAGGTTTCTCAGCCTAGCTTCATTTGGCATCATAGGTGAAGGGGCACCATCTCTTTCCCAATGTGTAGGTTTGGAGAGATAAATTTGCTCAAATTTCAGAAGATAACGTGGCTGAAAATAATCAAAACATATTACTTGTAGTAGAACTTGTCTATAAGATGAGAAGTGACAGCTTCTTTAAATATCTCCATCAGCCCACTTCTTGGATATTAGCAGCACTGTGCATCCGCTACAATGTCACAGGAGTGAAAAAAGGACAGAATGCAAGTGTTGGGCACTTCATTGTCAAAAGTCAGAACCCAGTTGAATAAAATTTCCATTTGCTGTGGTTGGAACTTCAGTGCCCTGCATGAAGTCCCTTCCATGATTAGCAAAACGAACATTATGCAATACAATACAAATTACACAATAAGATAGAAGATGTACAATTTGCATATTTGTACAGATCACATACAGTTTTTCTTAATATGGATTCCCCGGGCACAGAGTTTTACATTTTTTATAGTACAAATAGCCCTAGGCTGCGACTTGCACAAATAACCAACTTGTATGAGCACAAGTTGCACTATGAATAAAATATAACATGGATAAGATTGTCTCTTACTGGCTCTTCCACTTCTCCTGTAGCATGCTGAGCCTCAGCTTGCAGATCAATTGGTGGAGCATCTTCAACAATTCTCTGTACAGACATCTGAATGAACTCATCAAAAGAATCCAGTTGTTGTCGGACAAGGCCCTTTTCATCAAAATAGGAGCTTCACAAAATAGCTTAAAGTCAGTTATTTCATGAGAATTACCACTACAAACAATTACATTGTCACATAGAAAATACAGTCCAGAGCTCATCACTAGAGTTAGTAGACACTTAGTAGAAAATTTATTGAATTTACTAAAGGATGAAACTAATACTTCCTAAGTACATTTTCGTACATCTTATCTTTAAATGACACTTCCTTTAAGCAACATACAGTTAGTGATGTCACAATACAGTGTATGTAAAATGCTCTAAAATGTACGCTTGCTCCAGAATAATACTTGAGAAATTGATGTGTATTTTTTTAAATCTGTAATGTTAGAATTTCGTATTGTATGCCAGCTTTTTGCCTCAGGCTAGTAAGTATAGAAATTTCTAATAACAACACTAAAATAAGAAAGTTATGCATAATTCATCCCCAATTAAGCACTTTAATAGCACACTTCTAAACATGAAACATCTGAACAGGTTTTCTCAGAAGTCCCATTAATGTAGAATTTACTTCCTAGTCAAAATGCTTAGGATGATAGCCCAAGGTTGCAATCCTGGGAGGACTGGGCGCAATACCCATTGAGCTCAATGGGACGTATTTCAAAGTGAACCTACCCAGAATCAGGCTGCACTGTCTCCTGATGTTTTTTTTTTTTTGCTTTAATTACCCACTGAAATTAGTGTGCTTACAGTAACTTTGGCTAGATGAGAAATACTGCATTTCCAATTTGACAAGTTACCTGATAACAATCCAGCATGCTTCCTGCCATAAGTCTGGAGTGATTTCATCATCATCTTCATCATACTGCATATCTGCCCCCCCCAAAAAAATAAGAAAGTCAACAGAAGTTCCTTTGAAAAAAAGATAAAGATTTGCACAAGACCTGTAAAGATGAATCCACATCTGGTGGCTTATGTCCAACAACTGTTCATCCTATGCCAGTGACCCCCCCCCCTTTTTCAGGTGACAGCAGCTCTCTAAGATCTCAGGCAGAGATTTTTCCCAGCCTCTTGTGCAAGGGTCTTTTTTAAAGCACAAGCTCAAGATAGTGTCAAGGCAGTCTGCAAGCACAACTTACTTACACCACCCTTTTCCCTAGCCCAGGTAAGAGCCACTAATATGTGCGAGCCACGTTGAGGGCGGAATCACACAATACTGGCATAGGGGCGTTAGTTACAGCGCGACGGAGGAGACGGCGGGTTGCCACCTTTTCAGTAATTACGTGTAAGTTTAGACCGAAACGTGAGCCTCTCAGTGCTTGACACCAGCGAGGCTCCACGAGACAGTTTCCATTCGGCTTAAGCTCCCTTCCCTCGGCCACTCCTCACCTTCGTCCGCGTCGTACATGTTGGCGAAGGAGCCTCACGGCAGGACCGACTCTCAGGAGAAGAAAATTGAACGTGGAGAACCGAGCCGAGACCCGCCGAGCACTACAAAGGAAAAGGCACAACTGTCGGACTAAACTCCCCGGTCACACTCGCGCCGGCGCACAACTCACATTCCCGGCCACTTCCTGCGTGTCCAACACGTCACTTCCGCTCCCATCGCGGTTGCTGGGCGGACGAGAACTTCTCAGCGCGTGTGCGCAAGTGGTCAAAGCTGCGAGTTAGATATAAATCCACCCGGAGCGCAAGCCTATGTGTCAGAAATAATCCCCACCGAGTTCATTGAGACTTGCTTTCATGTAATTGTGTATAGGGGTGCAGTGTGAGACAGAAAAAAAAACAACTAGAGCAGTGCTGTAATGTGATTATCTCCTTCCCCCGCATTTTTCATTTTATTAGTTTAGAATATGTATGTCTCGCCTTTTAAAAGATTGATTCCCAAGGCGTTTTACAAGAGCTTGCCATAATTCAAACACACGCACACGCACACAAATGGAGGCGACTTTAATCCTCTGCTCAATGGCAAAGGCAGCCAGAGTGTATTTCGCTGGGCAACCGACTTTCGGAGCAGGGCAGTTTTGGGGGATTGGCACGAGGGTAGAAAACTCCCTGCAGTGCAGCCCCTCCCTCTCTGAATGATAAGTAGACTGTCTATAGGTAGGGATGGTTTTTTTCGGTGATCAACACAGAACGCTAAATAATGAGAATTTTTATTGAAAAGCTACATGAAACGAAATTCAGGTCACAGCGCAAAAACAACAACAACCCACCGCTTTTGCTTATTTTGACAGAGTCTGACACAAATTTAGATCAAGTTCACAAAAATAACACCACTTTTGTTTATTTTTGGCATAGTTTTGAGGGATCCACAAATAGTTTTCAGGAAGGGGTCAGGAGGAGAAGTGGCAGAAACAGGAGGAGGCTTGCTTAAACTTGCGTGAGGACAATACAAGTGTTCCTAGTTCACAGTGCATGGGGGGGGGCTTTAATGGAATGCGGAAGTAGTAAGTAGGCGTTTCTAGAAGCTCCAAGCAGTTATCAGAGTGCAGCCTGGGAATTTTTGAGCAAGTTACTTCGGGCTGGGGTATATGTGCCAGGAATTGCTTGTCTTTGTAGGGCCATTCACCCTTATTTATTGCGCTCTTTGTACAGTTTGCAATTAAAAAATTGGATAAAAACACATAACACCTCAATTTGCTATTTTAATCAAGAAATTTTGGAAAAAGTATCACCAAAAAAGCCCATCCCTATCTATACGTCAACTCAGAACAAAGTCCTACTGACTTCAATGGGATTGACTCCTAGATAAGAATTGCAGCCTTAAAGATACAAAACTTGCTTATTAGATTCCTTCCTTCTGCAGTTTCAACGTAGCTAATTCTATTTATACTCGGCCCTTAGGGCCATGTCTTCCCAGTAAGGCTGTTGAAGCCACCAGAGACCGGTAACCTGTAAAAGCCACTAGTATAGTAAGCTGGGTCTCCATCCGAAATAAGAGACCATCACATACAGTTCAGTCGATCTTTGTGCGGTGCCAGAGTTTCTCCAGCAGGTGGCGCACCGCCTGGATGACCGCGATTCGCTCTAGCCCGCTCTCTCGCTCTCCCGCCTCGCGCGTTGTCTGTCTCGGTGGCCGCGGATCGCCGTGGATGGACCATGAGCGGCCTCAGGCGAGCGCTGCAATTGAGCTTCGCTCGGGTTTGGCGCAGGCCGCTCCCGGGGCCCGCCTGCCGCGGAGGCAGAAGAGATGCGCTCCTTCGGCCCATCGCAGCCGGCAGCAGATTCTCCACCTTCCCGGGCGGGCAGGAGCCCCAGAGGCGCTGGGCGGCGGCGCCAACGCCACACGAGGTGCCGGAGGAGGAGTTCGTCTTCCTCGAGTACCTGCCCGAAGAGCAGCCGAGCTCTGAGGGGAAGCCGCCGCCGCCGCCGGCGAGAGAGCAGCAGCGAGAAGCTGAAGGGGAGCCTGGCCTGGAGCGGGATGGAAGCGACCTCCGAAGGCCACGGCCGCGACAGGAACGCCGCGCAAAGCCACCCAGGGGAAGCCAGCGGGTGACGGGGCGGCCGGACCCCTCAGTGCCCTCAAGCGGCGTGAGCTGCTCAGGCTGCGGCGCGGAGCTGCACTGCCGGGACGCCGCGGCGCCCGGGTACCTGCCCAGCGAGAAATACCTGAGCCTGGTGGGGTCCGAAGAGCTGCGGCTGGATCTGCAGGAGGGAGGCGATGACCGGGAGAGGCAAAGCCGCAAGCAGCAGGCCTTGGAGGGGACGGTGTGCCAGCGCTGCTGGCTCCTGGTGCATCACCAGCGGGCCCTGCAGGTGCAAGTGTCCCAAGAGGAGTACCGCAACCTGGTAAGCACCGCCTTGCGAGGCCCTCCTCGCCATGGCCGCCCACCCCTAGTGCTCTGCATGGTGGATATGCTGGACCTGCCAGACTCGCTCCTGCCTAACTTGCCTGAGCTGGTGGGCAACGAAGCCCACATCTTCGTGCTGGGCAACAAGGTGGACATGCTGCCTGGAGACTCGCCCATGTATCTGAAGCATCTCCAAAAGCGCCTCTTGGAAACCTGCATCAGCGTTGGCCTGGTGGAACCGAAACAGCCTGGCCAGACCCTTAGTCAGCGGGTGATGGATGTGCACCTCCTCAGTGCCAAGACGGGCTATGGGGTGGAAGAGCTGATCTCCAAGTTGCAACGGTCCTGGAAATTAAACGGAGATGTGTACCTCGTGGGAGCTGTCAATGTTGGCAAGTCTACCCTCTTCAATACCCTTCTGCACTCAGACTACTGCAAGTCCAGAGCCTCAGATGTGATCAACAGGGCAACCATCTCGCCTTGGCCAGGTAATGGAGCATTGGAAGACTTTGCCAACTACAGTTTTCTTCTTTGAGGCTATTCAGGGGATGCCCAGAAGGTTGCTGCTGGTGCAGTACTTGTTAAGTGCTTTACTGCACACTCAGGAATGCCAGAATGGATCTAGAAAGGGCTGATTTTTTTTCCCTTTGGGCACACTCTACTCAAACATACAGACAGGAGCTAACCATGTAGATTAAATAGCTACACTGTGGTGTCTTAAAGACCACCAACTTCATGGGAAAGAATTTTTGGTAATCTTTAAGGTGCCAGCAGACAGCAAAAACAACTAATATAGGTCTGATATTGGTCACACAGTACAGGTCTTTGGCAAGAAAGGAGACTAGGCTTGGTGTTTGTGGGCTTGGGGGGATCTAATGTGTCATTGAGCACATTAAATAATAGTATTTATGTAGCAGTTTAGAATTTTGAAAGTACATTTCATGAATTATCCTTACATCAATCCTGTAAGATTGGTATGATTATGGCCGGGCTGAGATGGTGGCTTTCCTAAGACCATTCATGGCAGAAGTGTGACATCAACCAAGGACTCCCTGGTTTGTAGCTCAGTCTCTTGCCCACCACAACTCTTTGACATACCTGCATGACTTGTAAAATAACTGCTCACATGTTGCATCTGCTAAGAATTGCCTCTAGTCAGTTTGAAAGGGGAGGTTTGTAAATTGGAAACCAGCACATTCTTTTTTTACCACTGTTAATAGGACACAAATTAATAACATAAGTGTGGGTGGGCGGGCGGGCTGCAAATGTTGACAGTTTCTTCAGTGTTGACACAAAGGGGCTGATTTCTGTTCAATTGAAAGCATCCAAATCCTAAAACTTGTAATGTTGCATGTTATATGTTGTTTCACTCACAATTGTTGCTGTGCCCCATCCTCAACTTGTGTTTGCTAGTACAAAGTCTTAGGATGAGCAATAGAATTGTAATCTTACTGCAACATACAGTCATGATGTTATGCATATGGTTACACATTACAGTTATATTTACTAACAAGTTGATTTCACTGTGTTCAGTGGTGCTTACTTCCCAGTAAATGTATGTAGAATTGCAGCTTAAAAGTTACATGTAAAGCATAAAGTCACTTTTCATGGTTGGGACAACATTTAAACGAGGGTCTGGGGTCTTTTTGGTTCAGGACTCGTCCTGAAAATCCTTACATCAATAGTTTTAGAAAACGTAGAAATGATCTCCAAATGTAATAAATATTGTAACAGGTTTTCCTTTCATTATTTGAATTTCAACATTTTACTGTTGTATTTAAAGTTTTTTTCTCTTTAACCTTCTAGGAAAACAATTTTTTGGATGTTAGCAAATGGGCAAATCTTACAAAATAATTCAAGGGAACATGTTGCTCTTATCTGCCTTAGAATCTTAGTGCACACTTGATTTTATGTAGTCCTAACCATGGATGTATATGGAATTTCTTGTTTCCTTTTTCCAGGAACAACCTTAAACCTCTTGAAATTTCCAATTATAAATCCAACACCTTACCGAATATTCCGAAGGGAGGCAAGGCTAATGGCAGATGCAAAGAAAACAGAGGAAGATCTCAGTGAAGATGAACAAAAACAACTCAGTAGCCTCAAAAAGCAAGGTTACTTAATAGGTGTGTACTATCTGTGGATAATAGTGTGCTGTAGAACACAAGAATGCACACATGTCTCCCCAAAATGTTCTTGCAGATCACCTGGTAAGATTTTAGGTGGGTTGGGTCTGTGAACACACAGCTTTTTGTGAGTGCTGTGATATTTCACAGTTCCAGTACCATATCCCAGTGGTTGCCAAACTCACAAGGGTGTCTCAGTGCACTCACAAGGGCATCATTGGAGATATCCCTGGTGGCCACTCCTACCTTTTCTCCAGGTGCCGCCATCTTGGATATCACAAGTTTTTGCAAGATCCATGATGGCTGCACCCAAATCTCTTGAGATTTGGTCATTGCCATCTTGGATTCTATGAGATTTTTATGAGATCCAATATGAAGGCATCCATCTGAGCCAGAAAGAAGAGGCTGTGGGGGCACAGTGATCCTGTTTGTGAACCGCCGCCATATTAAAAATAACTTAATCAAAAATATTTAGCAGTTATTGTACTTGTTTTGATTTATGGGGATTATGGAAGTCCCAAAGTTGCAGTCCAAATTTATGTAAGAATTTGGCTATTGAGGTATACTGTAGCTTGTGGGTTGCAGATTTACATTATCATGCTGAACTATGTTTTGTTTTGCTTTTTTGCATGCCGGTGAAATGTAGCCCAATTATTTAACATTTGCTTAAAATTATCATATAGCTTCCTTTTTAGAGTTCTAGTATTAAATGTGGCAGTCTATTCATTTCCTATTACTACTTTCAGTTGTAATGATACAGAAATCACTGCTTCAAAGGAGGGGCAAACTTCCAAAGAATTCAGTATGTATAACAAAGTTTGGTATTAAGATAATTAGCCTTTTCCCACCCATTCTCCAAATGAGCACTTTACTCACCTGTTCAGCAACAGTGCTGGCTGTGGATGCCAAATAGCAGTCAGGGACTGTTGCTGTGGCACGTGATTCATTTTCTGTCCTCTCACCCTGCACAAGGAAACATTTTTTTGCTCTTTCTCCTTTCTCATCTGACATGCTCAATTCATCAGGAAGAATAGCTGCTGGGATTTGCAATTTTTCAAAGGAAGACTGCCATTGCAGTCATTCCTATAAAAACTATAGCTCTCCAGAAACCATGACACCACTCTTCCTTATATGCTGAGGACCCAACATTTTAAGGCAGTGTCCCCAAACTTACCAGAGTCACAGCTGTCCTCAGCCACCTCTTCCTGGCTCAGTCAGGTGCTGATCTTGGATCATGCAAGATCCAATATAGTGGCGCCCGAATCTCACAATCATTGTGGATCATGAGATCTTTTTCATTATCCACAATGGCAGCGCCCATCTGAGCTGGTAGGAAAGGCCACCGGGGACATCCGGGCACACAGTTTGAGAACCATTGCTTTAGGATCAAAAAGAGGATGAAAATAAAAATGCCGTCTCATGTTCCATAGCAATGAGGGGTGAGGAAGGAAGAACTCCATGCTCTGCTTACTGCTTGACATGTGCTGTCACTGTTGGAGAGATATAATGCTCACATGAAGGGCTTCTAGGAAGGGGGGATGTGTGAACATTTCCAGTGCTCATATTGGATCAAATGTTGACACTATTTATGTTTTCAGGAAGCAATTATCTCATTTTCTAGTTCATCCAATCTGAGAAAAGAAGAGTTCACTTGTCTCTAATGATTGTTAACTGGAGGAAGAATTTTCAGTGTGAGATCTTAATTCCAAACTTTGCAGTTCAGTTGCAATGCTGCAGCTACCTCCTCCAGAATGCTGCACCATGAAACCTGTCCATAAGGGGGGGGGGAAAACTGTGAATTGGAGAAAACAGTAGTGTGTGTAATGTGTATGTATTTTACTTTGGATTTAGGAAGAATTGGAAGAACGTTTCAACAACCAGAAAGGCTGAAAAAAAATTACGAAATTGACTTTGATCCCGAGGCATTATCTTATAGTGCAGAGGAAGACCCTGCCCCTTTACCAAAAACTGTTACTAAGAAAGAGGAACTCACATACAATGAAGTGAAAGATGCTCGCTGGTTTTTTGACACACCAGGGATTGTAAAAGATGGCTGTGTAAGTAACCTCCTATATTTTTAAGATGTTAGGTTTGTGGTACAGAGAATAAGGAAGTACTATCTGTAAAATAGGGACGTGGCGGTGCAGCAGGTTAAACCGCTGCTGCTGGGCTTTCCAACTGGAAGGTTGGGAGTTCAAGACTGCATGACGGAGTGAGCTCCAGTTGCTTGTCCCAGCTCCTGCCAATCTAGCAGTTCGAAAGCACCTAAACGCAAGTAGATAAATAGGGACCACTTCGGTGGAAAGGTAACGGCGTTCCGTCTGCCGGCCACATGACCACAGAAGCTTGTCCTCGGACAAAACGCCGGCTCTACAGCCTTTGAAACAGAGATGAGCACTGCCCCCTACAGTCGGTCACGACTAGACCATTCAGTCATGGGGAAACCTTTACCTTTTATCTGTAAAATAAGGATAAAACAACAAGTTCAAGATATTGCCTTCACCCTTCTAATTAGTTAGAGAATGCGACTATCTCCCTTCAAGCACAGTTTTGGACCCTATCACACTCCCAATTATGTCACTGGGAGTTAACAGCCCCACCTTCTGCACTTATTTTTTTGCTGCTCCAGCAGGAGAATAACTTCCCCCATTGCCTAACATCTGGCACATTACAGTGGCTGTGCACCAGATTTGAGAAATCCTGGGAATTTTCAGTTTTCTAGTACTACTATTGTAAAGGGAATTAGAAAAATTTAATTCCCAGCAGTCTTTCCATCTGACATGCAGCCATTGTAGTGATCCTGGCATCAGAGAGGGGCAGAGAGATGTCTCTTCCTTACCCATTTGGCAGCACCAAATTGGTCACCAAAATTGGTCCGAACACTTCTTAGTGTTGTGTGCCAGTTTTGTATAAAGATATGCAGAATAGTATTCTCCTTGGTATTCTAACCAGGTATTCTAATCATGTGGTCTTCTTGAAAGTCAATCCAAACATAGATTTTATGCTAGCAAATAGTGGCATGTCAGACACTACTTCTGTGTGATTGGAGCATCTGATGCGCATTGGAAAAGGCACTACCCCTGTTCAGAGTTATAGGAGCCCCTGGTCTTGAAATGAGCCCTGTGTATAATCTTGTTAATTGTTTCCTTAAGCAGTTCATAACCTGATCTGGGTGTCTGCTAAATTGAAATTGGGTCCTTTACTGTTTGTTTTGCAAGTTTTGTGTAGGACATATTTAGTCCTACACAAAACTGCAAAACAAAAAAAAATATTTGCAACAGTTGACAGCAGTAAAAACAACGATTATCCAAACATAATGCTAACACAATAATATACATGAGCATCTGTATTGTTTGGGAATAATATTGTGGCATTTATGAGAATTCAATGAAAAAATTACAAAACTATTTTTGTTACACTTCTTCAGTTGTCATATTGGTGAAATTGTCGCCTATTCCAAAGCCACAGTTCTGAGGCAGGCCTCCAAAAGGACTATTGGCACCTTTCTGATTCCATCCACTCCTTTTCTTTGTGTCATCCTGGAATGAAAACGGTCATCTACCCTTTTCAGTGCCACGTGGGCAACTGAGGATTTGGGGCTTCTTTCCTTGAGACATCTTGCTTAGGGAACCAAAAGCAATAATTGAGAGGGATCATTAAATACTGTGTGCAAGTTGTAAGGACATTTTTTGCTCCTATTAGTTCATAGATCCTGCCCAAAAATATTATAGTGACAACTGAGAATTTGTGCCATTTTGTTCTGGTGGCATCGGTTGAATGTGTATTAATGGAATTTCTAGAATTCTACTTATCTGTTGTCCCATGACTGACGGCATATCTTCTCCAGTAACATTTGACAGAATCTGATGCCAATTACAGAATACGCACAGATGTCTTATTTCTGTCAGTAAATTCTACTGTTCCATTTCAAATATGAATCTCTGAGGATGCAGACTTTGGAATTGCCAACCATCTTGATTAGCACCCAGTGGGATATAAATCATGAATAGCAAGGCACATTTCTTCTGAATATCAGCATTAATTATTTCAGTGTCTGAACTTGCTTGAAAGAAATGTCATGTCACAAAATACTTAGACTAGCAGTATTGAGTAGACATCACATAAATCTTTCATTACCTTGTAAAATTGATATAAGAGCACATTCCCAAATGTAAAAAATGCTATGTTCTCACTAGATAGAGGAAGCCCCAGAGCAAGAGGAGGATGCAGTTCACTTAATTGTTGATTTATATACATGCAGCCCAGAAATGCTGAGAAAGGCAGGTCACTTTGAAAGCAGAATGATCACAAGAAAATAGGGGGAGATCTGAAATGACTGAGCAAAAGTTTTAATTAAGGGTAGCTAATGAGCAGCTTGTTAGTACAAAGCTGATTACTTCAAAGTTGGGCAACTTTTTAAAATTTCCATAGAACTTGGCAGATGTTCCCACGGCTCTTCATTGGATATAGTCATGACAATCATTTGGTTGTTTAATGCTCCCTGAGAAACAAATAATTGGCTCTGAACTGGTTTGTAGGGAGTCACTACTGATTACATGAAGCTGTTTTGTTTAAGCCAGTGGTTCCCAACCTTTTTTTGGCCATGCCCCACCTCAGCATCTCTAAAATCCTGATGCCCCCCCCGTGACATATAATTATTATTCAAAAAGTGAACTCCTATTCACGTGGAGGAAATCTAAAAGGCCATTAACTTGGTTTGAACAAGGTTCCAAAGAACATGGTATCCATGAAAGAGAAAAATAAAAGATGGTGCGAAAAGAGGGAAATTAAAAAAAAACATTCTTAGCTTAATTTATGAATAATAAGATATAACAATTAGTGGGCTTTCAAATTAACTGAATAACTCCAAAAAATTTCAAAAAACTCACTGTTAATAGCTCGTTCTTGAATTGCCCCCCTGTGGGGCAAGTGCCCCACGTTGGGGACCACTGTTTAAGCTTTCAGAAGGGACCAGGACTTGAGTGAATATCAAGTATGAATGGAATATTTGGTGTTTCAATAATTTCAGCTAACATTGCCTGTATTAAAATTTGGAGGTAAGTTAAACAGGAATTATGTATTACTGTATATACTCGTGTGTAAGTCGACTGCATGGATAAGTTGAGGACAGGTTTTAAGCCCAAAATCATGGCATTTGGTATGGCCTGTGGATAAGTCAAGGGTAAAACTTAGGGATATATGCAATTCTTTGAATTTTGTCTTACTTTACCAAAAAAAAAAAAAAACTACTGAAAGTCAAAATAGAAAAAAACTTTTTGTGAAGGCAGAGTTGGCGGGGGGGGGGAATGAGAGGTGAGCATTTTTTAAAATTTTCTTTCAAAATGGAGTTCATGTGGAATGCGGGCAGGCAGCAGCAACAATCCAAGACATTGCAAGTTGTAAATGAAGCTGATAACGTACCTATCAGAAGATCGTTCCTCACAGAGGGGAGAAAACAAACATATTAATATACCACTGCAGCTAAAGCATTGGCTGGTTTGGCAGTGCAAGAAGATGATCTACGCTGTGATTTTTTGGTAAAGATTTCTTGCCCCTCGTTCAATGATAAGGGTTCCTGCAATACTGGCATGGAAGAATCAAATAACTTACAAGTGCATGATGCTCTTATTTGTAAATAATGATAAAATTGAGGGTGGAGATAGTCCTTGTGCATGCAATGGCGTCACTAGAGTTTGCGTCACCCAGGGCGGGAGGTCAGCGAGTCACCCCCCGTGGTGCGCATCACCCCTCCTCCCAAATCATACAGAATAAATTACAGTACCATATGCACAACCTACTGTAAATGCAGTGTTATTACTAGGATTGGTATTTCCCCCATCAACTTTATTTATTTAACTATAGTACAGGTCACCCAACAAATTAGTAACCTACAAAAAACCCATGGCCAATTTGATGACACTCACACAATTACATAAAAGTTCTGGTATTAGCTCTGATACATGGAAATGAGAACTGACTGATAATAATGATTTTTTTTTAAAAAAAATTGAATTTTTTTACATAAAAAGGTATTTTTAGGTTTTTGGCCATAACGTTTGATAGAATGAAGATATTGCACTCTGGGTTTCTTCATTGAATTCAGGGTGAAATTCCACACCCAAACGGTTTATAGCATGATGGTATTATCTTTTAAAACTGTGATTTTAGCAATTTTGGTCCTTGGTGGTGTCACCCCCACCTGGTGCGGCCCGCCCCCCTTATGATGCCACTGTGTGCATGGCTTTAGAAATCTCCAGGTGGTTCTGTTTTGCATTATAAAACACTTCAGTATCCACATTCCTGGATACTGAAGTCATCTCTTAAGCTTTCAATCACAATAATGTATGAAAAAAAATCCTTAGGAATTCAATTAATTTTCAGAAAGTGTATCAGTCAGACAATTTTGAAGATGTTGGCTACAGTCAAAATAAGCTGCTTATTTACATATAAGGGAAACTAAACATGCAGTTCACTCCCTCTCATTTTCCCATAGCAAATTCCAGAGCCAAACAAGCCTAACTGATTTCTGCTCAGCCAGTACTTGGTCCCAGCTGACCAAATCAGTGTATAAAAAGGTTGGGCCTGTATTTTGTTTCTGAATTACCTTATATAATGGTCTGTTTTGTGTTTAGGTTTTAAACCTTTTAAATGAGAAAGAAGTCAAACTTGTCTTGCCAACCTGTGCCATTGTTCCAAGGACATTTGTGCTTAAGCCTGGGATGACCCTGTTTCTGGGTGCCTTGGGGCGCATAGATTATTTACAGGTAAGGTGGGGAGAGGGTCCTCTGAACATAATATTAGGATCTTATTTGCTGCTTGTGTTAGAAGCTGTGGTAGTTTACCAGTTCTACCAGGTGAGGCGTATTTCAGACTTGTTGGGCGCTCAACTTTTTCCTGTCCTATTTTCTCACTACAGGTGTGCTCTGGTATCCACTGATTCAGTTATCCACAGATACCATGGATACTGGGTCATCTATTAAAAAGATAGGGGAACTTTAAACAAATCTCTTGTTGCAACAAAACCACTGGTATTTCCCTGTCTTTAAAAAGACACCCTCTGTATCCATGGTTTAAGGTATCCACGGGGGTGTTGTTGTTGCTGGAATAGAATCCCAGCGAACAACAGGGCATGCAAGTATAGATAAACAGTTTGTGCCCCAACACCACCAGAGGCCAATGGAGAGCTGTTAACTAAATGCCCCTGGTTGTATAGCTGCCCCCTCTTCTTCAGGATCTCTTGCGATCCTCCCCAATACATCTTCCCCCCCAATTTACTAGGGGCAGAATCCAGTTTCTGGGACTCTATTTGGTTAACAAAAGCAAGACACTTTTCCTTCTTATTATTTTACTTTAGTCAAGATTAATACAGATATTATTTCAATTTGAATGGTGGTGGGGTTTTTGATAACCAACAAAAAACCTACTTGGATTAATGTTTAAGTTACATATGAATCCTAAATACTGTTGTCTTTCTCAGACACTCTTTACTTGCTTAATGGGTGATCTTTGAGACAGGTACAATACCGTTAAAATACCAATCTTTCTGTCAGTCTTTGGATTTTGGAGGGTGCCCAACTGGCACACCTCCTTCCTCTTCCCCCCTATGAAGCTTCCTACAAACTGATCTCTCTATGTATGTTTGTATCTCCTGGAAAGAAAGAAAAACTTCAATATAAAGATGGTGCCATGCAGACTTCTTTAAGGAAGGAATTCCATGGACAAAGTACCTCAGTAGGAAAGGTCCCCTTTCCAATCGCCATCTGCCTTACTTCAGAAGGTGGTGGAACTTCAAGCAGGGCCTCTAATAATGATGTTAAGGTCAGGAAAAGTATATGTAGGGGAAGATGATGGTACAGTCCCTTTTGGCTTTAAAAGTTAAAATCAGCACTTTTAACATTTGGGACAGTTGGAAGGGTCCCTTAGGGCAGCAGTTCCCAATTTCTACAGCAGTTCAGAAACCGCTGTGTTTGCAGGTGTGTGAAATAACAGTGACAGGATTGTCACTACTGTGAAGTTGCTGGCAGCATAATGAAGCTGGGGGGGGGCTTACCACTCCCCATCCCAGCAACTATGGGGTTGGGGACCCCCCCCCCCCCACAGACCTCTCTACAGGGCTCACTTTACATTCAAAAACTTTTAAAACACTATTATGACCACATTGTAATCGCGGCACTGGAAGTTGGTAGCTATATATATACGTATATAAAAATAAAAGTTTTTGGACCCATGGGGAGCCCTGCAAAGGGGTCTCAAGCTCCATTATGTGCCAGCAGCAACGTGATCATGGCGCTCACCTCACTGCTATTCCCTGTCCCCGCCCCGTAAGAGGAAAGACATCCCAGTTTGTCATGATGCCCCAGTTTGTACATTCTTGCATTAGAGAATATAAACCTTGCCCATATGTAGTAGCAACATATGGTTTGGCATTGCATGAAGCAGCCTCAGCACGTGCTTCCCCTTCTGCAGCAAACCATAGTTTGTAGCATTTGTATATAGCGGCAAACTATGGTTTACCACAAAAGAGAAAGTTAGGGAGGGGAGGCCTGAACAACAGCAACTGTCTCTATCTCTTTCAAGTATCTGACACAGCATTACTCGTCTGTGTACTGCCTGAATAGAAGGCAAAAACTCAGCTACTTCCATCTTTTTCAGGCCTCGACTCTGCTATATCAAAAATCTGCTATTTCTGTGCATTTCTGCCAGATTCAGGCCTGTCACTTTGGAATAAACCCAGAATAGAGCAACTTTTCAACTTAGTTTTTAAGATATTTAATCTTTTTTTTTCTTGTTTGCTTGTACCTCCTCACAAGCTGAAGACACTGGATAAGGGCCTTCCAGTTTTCCTATGGATGTTGCAGCAAGTGCAAGAATGATGTAACTGTACAATGAATGCTGTTAAAGTGCAAGTCTTGTTTCTCTAATCCTGGGATCTCCAAACTTTGCTTATACTGAAAAATTATATATAATGAACAAAAATGTCAAAGTATTTTAAGTTGCTGCTGGCCGGATAAAATCTTGTGGCAGGCCGGATTTGGGCCCCAGACCGTAGTTTGGAGACCCCTGCTCTAAACCCTTTTCAGTAACTGTGGAAGCTTGCTAATATTGCTACACTATTATGGCAGCCCTAAAGCTATGGCACTGTCAACTGTAGGGTTTGGAGAATTTCTTGGTTGTAAGCTGACCTTTTCAGCTTCTTTTTTTCTTAGTAGTACTGATCTTAGATAAATAGTATTCAACCTTGTTTCTCTTTAGGGGACTCGACCCTCTTGGTTTTCTGTGGTTGCCTCTAACTTGTTACCTGTGCACATCACAATGGTAGAGAAAGCAGATGCCGTCTATCAAAAGCATGCAGGGCAAGCATTGCTGAAGGTAAGAGAGAACAGCTGTTGGAGACTGTGTGGTGGGGAATGCCTTGTGATCTCTCTCATTGCACAGACATTCATTATTGTGCCTCTTGGGCCTAGCACAAGGCAGGCTTTGTTTTGCTCATTGCCAGCACTATGACTGTATTGTCTCAGATGAGCTCTCCCTAACTTGGTGGTCGTCCACTTTTTGCAAGAAGAAAATAATACTTTACGTTGTTTTGGCTCTGTCCAATCTCAGGAAAGCAGATGGTAGAATTAAGTAGCTTTCTGTGAGTTCTATTGCAAAAAGGTTATTCCCTGTTAAAGGTGCACTAACAGGTGGCCTCTCCAGGAGGGGTCTCAGGATCCAGAGATATGGTGGATTTAAGTTGCAATTTTTAATTTATATAATATTTACAATGCAAAAAGTCCTTTACAGTGGTTTGATGCTAAGATCTGTGAGCTCAAGATTCTCTGTCCCCTTTCTCCTCACAACGGCACACCAGACCACTCAAATAACCACCCCAAGAGTCCGAAAATGTGGTATGGGGGCGGGGAGCTTTATGGGAGGGGGACATTACCAAGACTGCTTCAAGACTTTTCTGACTGCATGGTGTTTGGTGATTCCCCCCCCCCGCCATATCCCACACTGTTTAAGGGTCCCTCAACCAGTGACTGTTTGGTGGTGGTGGGGGCTTTGGGAACAGCCCTGTAGGGGAGGGGGAAGATCACTTCAGCTGTAGAATGAAGCGTTGCTTAGAATGTAATCCTGTATTTTTCAAAAACTGTCAACTATTTTTTTCTTCACCTACTTTCTTCTCCTATTTTACTTTGCTTGATCAGTCCCATCCTTCTGTTCATTCCAATACAGATCCATTTTCTCTTGTGGCATTTGACCTATCAACATTCCTCTAGAATCTGCACTTTTTTATTTACAGCTGCCTTTCAAAGGCACCTTACAATTTATTGGTTCTCATGTTTCTTTCTGTCTGAATGGGTTCTCCCTCTTCCCTTTTGCCCTGCTTTTGGCTTACTTAATCACCCTTCTTTTTTTTCTTTTCTTTTTTTTTCTTTTGGCCTCCCTTACTTTCTCTATGTTTTGCTTCTGCTCCAGATGTTAAACTTGGCAGGTATTAAATCTTTTGTACAGCACATGACTGCTGTGGGTGCTTGAGTTATTTTGTAAGTTTTTACCTTAATTGGGAAATCTTGAAATATTCCTCTTCACTGTATGAAGCATTTACTTCTATCTTATATCTTAAGGTTCCCATGGGAGGTGAAGAACGAATGAAGGATTTCCCATCATTTGTCCCTCAGGATGTGATGTTGGAAGGAATTGGTGATGCCGAGGCAGTAGCTGACATAAAACTTTCATCTGCTGGTAAATTCTTCAAATTATTCTCTTGTGGAGAATTCTGTGTGCTAGAATGAGGACATTTTTTTTCTTAATGTGTGAAGCACATGTGGAAGAGAAGGAAACTGTTGTATAGTAAGACTTTTTTGAAGTGTGTACTGATGTCACATTTTCTGAAGATGACTGTTAGTCTTGTTTTTACATTGAAAAAAGAAACTAATTGACATGGGCCTGCTCCATGTAAGCAGAAGGTATCTTTACAGTAAATCCCATGTTTGTTTGCAATATTTATATCCCCTTTAAGCAAGAAGTTCTCAAAGTGGTTCATAAAACACAGGAATGAGGCAGTTCCCTGTCTCAGAGGGCTCACGGCCTAAAAAGAAAGAGAAGTGGAGACAAGGATAAAATGGGGACACTATATACCCAGTAACACTATATACCCAGTGAACCAGCTGGGGAATAGAGACAGGTTTTCAAGGGCCCAGAATACCACACTGCCAACTGTGCTGCTCTGTAGTCACAGTAAGCTGACAAGGCACAATAGGCAACCCAAGTCCATCACCATGTACATATACTCCATGACTATATGGATAATAGGGGAGGAAGGTGACCCCCTCGGTTCTGCCCCTTTCCGATCAATCCCAGTAGGATTTGCCCACTATTAATGTCAGATCAGGGGGGAAATTTTTCATCTACCCTGAAATGGCCTCCAGGGTCAAGTGTTCCAACAGTCCCTGTGGGATAGGGCTCCTCATCCAGACTTCGGTGGAAGAAATACGGATCCTATTCAGCCTCTTCTCTCCTCTCTCAGTGGAGGACCCATCCTGTGCCCTGATGAAGGGCTGTTCCTGCTTCTATAGGCCTTGCATCAGGCCTGGGGATGACACCAAACAGTTCAGGGGGGGAGGGAGATTGTGAAGAGCCTCAAAAGGGATTAGACATATTCATGGAGGACAAGTCTATCAGTGGCATTAATCATGATGACTATGTCCTACCTCCAGGTTCATCAGCAGTATGCCCCTGCATAACAGTCGCAGGGAAGTAATAGTGGGAGGGTTGTGCTTTCACCCCTGCTTGTGGGCTTCCCAGAGGCACCTGGTGGGCTACTGTGGGAAACACTGTGTAAAGAGCCTTCAGCCTGATCCAGCAAAGCTTTTCTTACACTGATTTCTTCTGTACAGGTTGGGTTGCAGTTACAGCTCATTCAGACAATAAAATGCATCTAAAATGCTATACTCCTGAAGGGACAACACTGACGATACGGAAACCGCCTCTGTTGCCATACATCGTCCACATCAAAGGGAGTCGTGTGAAAGGAAGCCCAGCCTATAGGACTAAACGACCACCTCCTCTGGTGGAAAACTTGAAAAAAAAGGTTGATAAGAAAAAAGACCTCCAGTCTCTTACATTTTGAAAATTGTGACGATGGATGTTCTCAGATGCTACATTTACCCAGAAATGAAAGCCTGTTTGCACAAAATACAACTTTATTTCATTTTTTCATAAACAATGCTTTGTACAGTATTTTATTTAACATTGAGAAGCTAACATAGCAGTTTTCAATACCTGCAAGATGGTGTTGTGGGTGGCTGTATTACCTTTTAATGCTTCTTGCCCTGTTTGCAGCAGACCAAATTGGAGTCTTCTTGCATTGATTTAATTAGTATTGGCGGATACATATTGTCAGAAAATTTCTGTTATAGCTGCTGCACCCAGAGCATTGAAGATCAACTGTCAGTGATTGCAAGACTGCAATCATTGCAAGAGAAACAAGAGATTGTTTCTCTGCAAGATTGCAAGAGAAACAAAACAGTATCTGGTTCTTGCCTTGTAGATAGTAGGAGGAGCTGAAAAACAACAGTGTTGACATCTCATAACACAGGGTCCTGGTGCTGGGCTCCCATGATGCCCTACCTTGCCCCCAGTGATGTATTTGGTGCTATCATTGGCATGCTGAAAGGTTCAAGATAGTTGGCCCAGCTGGGTGGGCCCCTTGATGGACACTGGTCTTCAGCCAGCCGAACTTGGCTGACCACTGCTACCTCCCCTGAATGTCAGATGTGTTTCTTAATTCTGCACTTTCACATCTGTAGTAACTGAGAAAGCTGGCTAAACATGCCTCTAACCATCTGTGCTTTGAGTTGCTGCCACCTACAGAAATGAACAGAGCATGACTATCAAGACGATATGAGTGTCTAAGGAGATGTTGAGTAGAATCTGATAATTTACGTAAGGAGTGAATTAGAGAGAAGGAAATCCAAGGACAGGATGAAGTATATCTAATATAGTTATACACAAAGAAGTCTATTGTCTCTTTGCTTCAGTGAAACTTCCACACTGACAACCAGGCACCTCAGATCATTTAATACTAGTAAATATTGAGTGTGGATCAGAGCTTCTGTTGCTGTTGTTGATCACCTAAGGAAGCATGGTCACACAGAAAGCTAAAGCCTTGCCAAAAGGTAGACGTTGTGCTGCTACATTTAATTTTTATTTAAATGTTTTTTTATTTCAACCTTGCCTTTCCCTTGCCGAAACAAATGCCCAAGATTGCTTACAAAATTTTCATGAAAACATAAAACAAAACATACATTTGAGAGAGAGAGAGAGAAAATATATACACACACACATACAGTATATATGTTGCTTTTTAGTAACCCTCCAATTAAAAACTGACGACTTTAAGAAATATATTTTGAATTCTACATTTGAGCCTATATCTCCTTTTAAAAGTTTGAAAGCATTGTATGTGTATGCATTTGTAGTTAAACTAAGAACACATCTCCAATACATATCTTCCAGTAAAAATAGATTGGAAGCTCATAATTCTCAAAGCAGTGAATACAACTCTGACATCTTAAGAATTTTTCTCCAGTGTCTAGCCCGAATTCTTAGCAAATTGGCATTTTTATCTATTGTCTATAAGATGCATATTTAGTCTTTAAATAGCACTTTCAGTGTTCATAATATTTCACATATTGTCTTGCAACCCTTTCAACAAGCCAGTAAAGGTAGGTTAATATTATTCATCTATGACAGATGCGGGTCTGAAAGTGGTTTGTTTAAGACCACCTAGGGCAGTGATGGCAAACCTTTTGGGTTTGGTGTGTCAGTACTTAGGAAAATGCTTAACATGACTCTGCTGGTGTGTCAGCTTCCTTCCCAAACAAAAAGGGAAACAATTCTTTATATCCATTTATTTAAACAAAAAATACAGCCCAATCATGTGTGGTGTAATGTATTATATAAAGAAACACCAAATAATTACAAAAATGAAAAATGAGTAAAACAAACTCAGTTTTTGTCAGGTATTGGTGATTGTTGGTGTGTGATCCCAAACGTTGTGGTGTGTCACCTTTGACACGAGTGTCATAGGTTCGCCATCCCTGACCTAGGGACTTCATTACAGACATGAGACACAGACTAGGATCTTTGCTGCTTTGGTCTATTTGCCAGTACACATCACCAACCCAGATTTTTGCTTACGTTGAGAAAATTACTTCTCTCAGATTAGCTAAAGTTAAAGCAGCCAAATCAACCAGACCTCCTCTCTTAAGACAATTCCCAAATACCAGGTAAGAATTTGGGGGGGGGGGCGTTCTGCCTTCTTTGCTGTGAAGCCGATTTCTGCAGATTGCAGAATGTTTGGGTAGATAATCCATTACAGTAGTTTTCAACAGGGGGGTCAGGACCAATAGGCACTCCAATGTGCTCTCAGGTGAGTCAAAGCAGTGCTATTGCCACAACTTTATCTTGAGGCTTAGACCTGTATAAATTGGCCAATACCCAGTATTATAATTTTTTAATTGTTTTTAACATTGTTTTAATTGTTATACTTGTGGTTTTGAAAGTGATGGTTTTAATGTTGTAAGCCGCCTTGGGTGCCCATGGGGCAGAAAGGCGGGATGAAAAATTAAATAATTATTATTATAGGTCCTAATAGCTGCTTGGGTCAAGCTCCCCATATTCAGCCGGCCCTCAGGCCACCATTCACCCACCTCCTCATGTGACACTTCCTCTGCCTTGCCAAGTCCCACTTGTTCTTTTCTGCCACTTTTCAAATTGAGTGTTATGTACATGGTTGCTGTGCCAATCTCCCTCTAATTTCCTTCCTGTTGATCTGGAAGGAAAGGAGCCAAAAGACACAGCAGCATATATTGTCCACCAACAGGCAGGAAAAACAGAACAAGGGCAGCCTGGTTGCTCACTTGCTCACTGCTCCCAACCAACAGACCTACCCACATTGTCATGGAATGTGCAGAATGAGCCCCCTGCCCGGCCTGCAGGGTACAAGCTGCCTGTTGCTGTGGCAGCTAGGTGTGCAGCACCATCCTTGCATGCATGCTGCCTGGTGAGGGAGAGCTGCAGGAGCAGTTGCCAGGTAGCACACACAAGGGGGATAGGTGCAGAGTGGGTCAGTGTATGGCAACTGGAAGATGGGGCCCAATATTCCAGATTGGGATATTGGTATTTGGCAAATTGAAGACCATAACGCTCAGCACAAAAAACAAGTTTGCTTGCACAAATCACAGCAAAACTGATGTTGATTCGTGGTTTTGTTTTTAATGCCTCGTCCTTTAGAGGGTGCTCCTGTAACCTCTTTTTATAGTTTGATCTGGAGTAGTTTTGGGAAAAAGTCAGTTTTATCTTCCTTTACCCTTTGGGTATTACTGCCCCTGTTCTGCTTCTGCATTTTTAGTCCCTTTGTTCACAAAAAGGCCTAATCCTATCCAGGTGCTGATGCAGCTGCAATAGAGCACCAAAGTAAGCAAATAAACATTTTCTTACCTTGAGGAGGCCTCCCTGACTCCCCGTCCACCACAGAATGCAGCACACACCCCACTGGGCCTACTACATCAGGGCTGGAAAATTGGATAGGACAGTGTTGTTCAAACTTTTTAGACCAGGGCCCATTTTTTAAGATGGCACTCGTGGCGGGACCCACTGGAAGTGATGTCATTAACCTGGAAGTGATGTTGTGGCAGGAAGTGACATCATCAAGCAGGAAGTGCTGTCATTGTAACATTAAAGCACTGAACTAAAAACAAAATTAAAAAATACAACTTGAAAATTCAAACTGTTAACACTCACAAAAGGAATATAACAAGAGTAAGGCCTGAAGTTTCCAAGATGACTGCTCCCAGCTTTCCACAACCCACCTGACATCAGGTCATGACCCACCAAGTGGGTCCCGACCCACAGTTTGAATAACACTGGGATAGGAGACAGTAATAGGAAACCACTGTTCCTTCTCAATGCTTTCATTATTGCATAGCTACCAGTTTGTTTTTAGGCTCAATTCAACGTGTGAGTTACGACATTCCAGGCCCTGAACTTTGGGGACCTGGCTACCTCAAGGACTGCCTCCTTCCAATTATGCCTCACTGGTGGTAAACCGTAGTCATACGTACTGCAGGTGCCCTTGCCTTCAGAGGAGCAGCAGGCACTAGTAGCAGAGCTTTCCTAGTGGTGGCCCTGATCTTGTGATGGGCCCTCTTTGTACAGGTTGGCTCCTACTCTACACTTCCTCAGGAAATGGTCCAAGCCTAGATTTTTTGTTTGTTGGAGAAGGATGGAAGCAGGGATATACAGTGTTTCAGTTGTGAATTTTGGCTCCTTTGATGCTTTTTAATTTTATCACTTGTGTTTTATCTAGTATTGTTTCCATGTATTGTAAGCTGCCAAAAGGCAGGGTACAAATGTTTTTTAAATAAATGCCTCTGCATAGAGTGACTGTTTTTAATTATTGCCACATGTATGTCAAGATTTATGTTACCTCTTCCATCTCATAGCTCTTTGGCCCAGGCTCCATTTGAAGCCCGCTCAAATCCCACTGGTTCAGCCTCATGCCCCACTCAAAAAAAAAAAAAAAAAAAGACAGTGATCCAGGTCCCCACCCACTCACCTCTCGCCTTCCTCGTGTAGTCCTTTCAAACAGTGCAAGACTCACTGCGGTGTTTCCAGCATAGCCTGTACTTCATTTTGTTCAAAAGGATTGTGCCAATTTATGTTTTGCATTTTTCTACCACCATTCCTCCAAAGAGCTCAGGGTGGTGTACATAGTTCATCCCTCTTCTTCCTCCTCCTCCTCCTGTGAGGTATACCTCTGTGGGGTAAGTGAGGCTGAAAACTAGTGGCTGGCCCTTGGTCACCAAGGAAGCTTTGTGGCTGAGTGGGGATACCAATTTGGATCTCCAGGTCTACCATCATTGCTCAGGAACTAGGTGAGTGGACAGGGAAGCTCTGCACGCAATGGGTTAGAGCAATGGTTCCCAAACTGTGGGTCATCAGCCAATTTCAGATGGGTCATGAATCACCTAGAGCAGCCATATTGAATATATGGGAAGATGGGATGTTGGAAAGGGCTGTGTGGTTGTTTTGCTTGTGTCAAGGTTCTAAATAGGGTTTTTTCTTTCTGATTCACTTTGCTGTTGGAAAATGGCTGAGAAATAACCCAACTTATTGCTGCATTCTCAGGAAAACAGCTCTGGCGTCACAATGATGGCACTTCCGGCCATGACATCACTTCTGGTAGGTCCCAGACTGTCATTTTAAAAAGTGGGCCCCAGTTCTAAAAACTAACCACTGAGCTAGAGGCAGATTTGGCGTGAAAGGCACCTGAAATCTGTTTACTGCTTTCTACTGCTTGACATGAGCTGCTTTATTTGCTTCAGGCATGGCCCTGCTGTGCTTTGAACCCTACCATTTACAACTTTCTGACAAGTCCATTCTCCATACACAAATGCTTGTTCGCCTGCATCAGAATTTCACAAAAAGGAAATGGTTACTTAGGTGAGATACATGATCTGTGTTAGGAATTTCTTGTTTGCTCATCAAATTGAGCCCTTTGTCCTTTCTTGTACCTATGTAACCACAATGCAGCCCCTTGTTCCGCCTCCCACCCCGCCCAGAGTCCCTGCAATGCCAGCAAGACGTAACCTTGCCTCTTCCTGGCATTGCATCACCACCTCTGGGCAACGAGGGGCTGGCGATGCTGCAGCATGGGCGGTAAGAGCTTACTGCCCACGTTGCACATGCCTTACAGCATTTTTTGTGACACCAGTGCGGGCAGTATGCTTGTACCACCCACAGGGGCTCAGGATTGAGCCACAAGTCCATTCTCCATATTCGCACCTCCACTGATCATTTAATAGTAGCAGGTAAGACATCAGCTGCTCTACTTCACTTTTCAGCTCCCTTGTGAGGTTATTGCTCACAGGAGACTTTTAACAGGACTTAACTTGCTAAGGATGCAGGACTTCAGATGCATTTTTAAAGCTAAAGATAACCACTTGTACTGCGACATGGTTGACAGCAGGAGACAAACTGCTGCTGCATCTGGGCATTGACACTGGGGTTTATTGTCCTAAGGTAGAGAAGTAGTGACATCAGAACATCACAGGAACACTGCACAATGTATATGAATTATTTCTTAAATACAAAACAATGAGAAGTGTGTGTATGTTGGTATGTGACACAAAAATACCTTCTTGGCACTGATCACTATTGCAAATCATGCACACTGTATTGTTGACATGCACATGTGCTCACGCTAAACAAATCAGTCTTTCTGCTGACAGGGGAAGTGTGGTACATTCTGCTTGACAAGGCAAGAATTGAAAGTGAGTGCCCTCTAGTTTTACAGTGTTCAGCAATGCATACCAGAGTCCAGAGCATCCACAAGATTCTTCATGTTACAATTCCACAGAACAGAACTGGACAAAAAAATTAAGCTAATTTTTAATTCCCCCCCCCCAAAAAAACAAAATTTATAGCCCCTTTAATTGTGAACACATACTTGAAGGTGTGTAGGAAATACTTGAGGAAATCTTAGCAGGCATAAGCAGGCAAATCTTAGCAGGCATAAGACTAAGGGAGCAATCCTAACCTGCGCTGGAGCAGGCAGGCCAGCGTTTACCTGTGCTGCATCCTAACACAGGCTGGGAGGCAGCTGCAATTCACTGTGGGGCAAGCCCCAGGCAGTCCTATGCAAAATAGCAGGAGCTAGGACAAGCAGCCAGGAGCTGCCCAAATCGGGGCCACCCAGCCCAGGGATGGGGCTCAGCTTGGGATACGACCCAATGGTCGTGTTCAGTCTCTGCCCCCCTCTCCGCCCATGGGGCTGCCCTCCCTCCACCCTGTAACTTACCCGGCATGTCATCAGTGCGGGCCTGCGCCCAACTGGTGCATCTGATGGGTGCTGTGGCACCCATGAGCTGGTGCAGCTTCCCGCGCCAGCCCAACGACCAAATCCATGGTGCAAACTTGCCATAAGGCAAGTTTGCAACAGCGCTGGTCCAGCAGAATGGCAGGTTAAGATTGCACCCTAAAACAGCAATTCTATATGTACTTATCTGGGAATAAACCCAATTTAAGGAGGACTCACACAGGATTGCACTGTAAGACTTCTAGGTGTGAAAAGTGTTCAGAATCTGCATAGCTCCTCACACCTCATAACAAATTATGCAACGTATTACACAAAGACACTCAATTTGCACAAAACAAACCTAAACACACAGCTTTTCTTGGATTTGGATAACCTGGATGAGTAATCATTTTTTAAAAACATGATATGCACAGTCTTGGCCATTAACAATGAGTACGGTACATCATGAGATAGAAAATCTTGTTTGCACATTCTAGGGGGGTGACCACGTTAAAGCAAATACAAAAAATAGTCTTGTAGCACTCTTGTAGCACAGATTTAGTAACTAAGCAAAACAAACCATACATTAACCAATCACATTTTTATCTGGGGCAGAATCTGTACACAATATCAACTGATCGTGTTGGTAGATTTCTTAAAACCTTCCTTACAGAACTCTTATACCTTGGGTCAAATGTTTTACCAATCAACGCGTCTCATGGATGGAAACATAATTTACAAGCTACTGCATTTACGATTTTGATGTTAAGTCAGGCAGCTTAATGACTCTGGCAATCTGTTAAGTTACAACTTAACTGAAAAGTTCAGTTGATTGCAAGATCTTGAAATGCATCTATACTCTCTCTCATTGCCAGATGTCTCCTGAAGACATGGGAAAGTGGGAGTACTCTATGCCGTAGGGAAGATTATACAACCGTGGTTCAGTTTCATGTTTCTTTTGTGGCAGAAAGTGCAGGGTGTCTTCTCAAGCTGTCATGCCCCTCCAAGACCAAGAGGTGAACACAGATCTTCAGCCTGTGTAAGTTGATCTTAGTACAGGGACTGTTTAGTTATACTTGGTTTTCAATTTCTTTTGTCTCATTCAGCCCAATCCTAACCCACTTTCCAGAGCCAATGCAACTATAATGCAGTCCCAAGGTAAAGGAATAAATGTTGCCCCCACCTCCAAGGCATGGAAACAACTGGTGTCCCTCACCGCAGGATGCAGCACACACCCTATTGGTATGGCTGCATCAAAGTTGGTTAGGATTGCGGAGTAAGCTGAGGAAGCTGTGTTGGCCTTTCAACCTTTTCTATACTATAAAAGCAGTTTACGGGTGTGTGTGTGTGTGTGTGTGTGTGTGTGTCTTCAGGCCAAAAGATGACTAGACGAATGGGCTAATCCACAGATTGAAGACCTGAGAGGGACCCTTAACCCTTCTCTGATGGCAGTGAATCTAATCCTACCCTCCCCCCCTTTTGCAGGTCATGATGAGACAGAAAATATAGTTGTCACATGCCCCAACCTTCCTTTGAGGAACCCTGGAATGCATCTATCTCCCCATCATCATGGTTGGGCCAGCTTCCAAAGACCTAGGCAAGATGTGCAAGTCCTTCAGCAGCCTTTGAAAAGCCAGACCCGGGGGGGGGGGCAGGATGGACCTCTGGTGGCAAGAGTTCCAGAGCCTATGGGCCAATCCCTAAAAAGGCCATTGTGCATGCATAACAGTTTCCACTAGTAGCAGTACACAGAATACAGCCTCCCCAGATGTTTTTGGAAGAGGCAAGCAGAGTCACAAAGAAGCAGGTGGTCCTTCAGATAGATCCACGTCATTTAGGACTTTAATGGTAATGACCAACACCTTGAACTGAACTCAGAAGGAAAAAGGGGAAACCAATGCTACTATTTTAAGCTCAGTGCAATATGATCACTTCACGTATCTCCCAACAACAATCTGGCCATGGCATTACGCGCCAGCCAGAGTTGCCAAACTTTTCAAAGCAGCCCCATGTAGAGATTGTTGCAGGACATGTTGTTGAATACATGTAAATATGCATTTGCATATATCCTAAATGCAATATAGTCAAGTCCTGAGTCATAGGAGCTAGATCTGTCTTCCCATGGAAGGGATGCAGTTGGTGCACTAACCAGAACTGTGTGCAAATACTTCATCCTAACCATGGCCATCACCTGACTATCCGGAGGCAATGCCAGGTCCAGGAGCGCCACCAGATACTCTGACTATCCAGGCTCTTGGGCAACATAAAAGTGTCCCCTCCTTTCTCATTAAGCCTTTGAGAATACATCCAGTATGTCCATAGCAGTGCTATCATTTGCTGAATATTAATAAAAGACAACAACCAATCTAATTCATTCTTTAATAAAGTTTATTGACTTGTAACTATGCTTAGGAAAATACACTCAAGAGTTAATATGCAATTTAGTTTAACCTTACATTTTGGACAAAGGCTTGTACATAGTTTAGGTAAATAAAAAAAAACCCAGGACATGTGATCTGCTCTGATTTTACATCTATTACAAATGTATAAAAGCTCTTCATGCACTACAGTAGATAGAAAGCATGAAAAAAATTACCTTTGGTTTAAATTGAGAGAATAATACAAGTATTGCACTGTAAAAAGCTTCAAACACGGTGCAACCAAACATAAAATGTTTCAGTGCCAGCTTACAGAAAATTCATTAGCTAGTGTAATTTTCTTTATAGGGAAGGAAAAGGCATATATACACAAACGCAAGAAACAATTCTTTAAGCTACCTGGATGTAATTAACATTGTATCTCAGCCTGTTAGCTATACAACCAATATTCAATAAATCAAACTGAATCTGTGTTTACAAAAATTTAACACAGTTAAATCAACAGCATTATGAGTATTAACTGACCTATCAGTTTGTTCTGTAAAGAGGATTTAAAGTTCTAGCCCTTGGGTGAATCAACCTCCCTGCCCCCATAGCAGCAATATTAAGATGTGTTACAAATTTCTAGTTATCCATTCTTTAGGTTATTTGTGGCACTCAATTTCACTGTTTCCACAATCACTAAAAGTTCAATCAACAACGCAAGATACTGCAGTATGCTTCCTGTTGGGATGTTATGACAGACATTGCTGCTGAAGAAGTCCTTTAGTAAAGAAGAAGCTGGAAAGATGTACCCCAAATCTTTAATAATCCCATTGTTCAATTTAAGAAATATCTACTTTAGGCAGAAATGGAGCAAATGATCTACATTTTAATCCTAATTTTACTTTTCATTAGCAACATCTAACAATAAGATAGGAGTGTCACTCCATCTTTTACCAGTATACCTTAAACTGTCCAACTGATATACTTAGTTCCATCTATTCTAAACACAAAACATGGGAATTCCAGTACATTCTCACAAGTTAATCACAATATCCCATAAATCTCAGAACACAACAATAGCATAACTAAAAGATTTGTTTTGTTAATACTTAACTGTTTGCACTCTCGTGCTCTGGAATACTGCCCAATGAAGGCACCGTCTTCCACAGTCCTTACAAGTTTGAAATCTTTAGTCCTAATCATTTGCTAGTAACATACTCTGAACAACATAACACCATTTTCATGTAATGTCATCCAATATCATGAGCACTACAGCCACATGTTTGCCTTCCTCTTTTCAACTAACGTGGTTTGAAAAGATTCATTTAAAATGTAGCTAAATGCCACAAAGGCGCTTACAAAATTGAAAAATCGCATTTAAAAAAGGAAGAGATCCAAAAAAATCTCTCTATGCAGCACTGGAGTTTCCAGCATCTGTCCAAACCTCTTACAAAACATGACAATATTTTACATCCCACAATAAAGTTGCGTCTAATACTAGTCAACTAATTGGTTAGGAAGACTTTTCAGCAGTGTTTAATGGTTCAACATAAATATAGTTGCAACTTGAGTCTCAGTTGACAATGATTGTCACAGCCAAGGTAAGTATTGAACATAAGCTAGTCACACACAAATAACTACTGTTATACAATTTATTTCTGCCCTAAAGGGATTATTCCTCCCTCAAATCTTTGGCCTCCTTTTATAAACTTCCTCCCATACACTGAAGCGTCAGGTTCCTCTATTCAGTCAAGTTATGGTGAAACATGGTCACAAAAGATTCCAGCAGAAGAGCAGGGAGGGGGCTAAATACAACTCAAGCTAATGCAAGCTCAGCAGTCTCCAAGGAAAAATTAAATATTACTATACTTTATAATTTTTTTTTTTTGCAGCAGGACATTAAACTACATCGATAGCCATTTGAGGGCACAATTTACTAGGATTCTCCTGTGCAAACCCACTGAAATGGGCCAGAGCAGTGCAGGGCACAGTAATGGGACTTATGAAGGAGAATTTTCCAGCAAATTGTGCCCTTTGAGAGTGCAAGCTGTTTTGCAGAACTCCAGAAAACATTTATATCCACAAATTTAGAAAACTGAAAATTGGTGAAAGAGGATGGCTGCATGGGCAAGGTCGCTTGCTCAATTGGCAAATAACCTTTCTCACTCCTTGTGCATTCAAAAAAGACTGAGCAAGTCTTACTTTTAATATACTTGCTGGGTCAACCATATCTTCCTTCTTAACCGATGCAGTGCAAGATCCAACAACACAGACTAAATGCGCAGTAAAGCACACTGTGACAGTGCGCCACTTTAACTTAGGAGCCTTGGCAGGAAGGCCTGCACCACAGCACCAGCACAGGGAGCAATGCAACCCGCCAAGCACCTCAGGGTGGGGAAAGAGCTGAGGGAGAGGCAGAACAGAGGGGATCAGGCCCAGGAGGGAAGCAGGATTGGCATCACCAGTGAATGCCATATCCTATCCCCCTTCAAGGGCTTGATCCGCCAACACAGGTGCACGTGGATTTGTACCAGCCATATGGCTTGCACAGATCTGAGTTGACCCATTGGGCACGCTTAGTCTTACCCTAGGGCAAGGGGACAAATATCCCTCAAGAAGACCTCCAGCATGCAAAATTCCCCCACAGGACGGAATTGTGCCGGCACCTCTGCATCTGCACAGGAGAATTTGAGCTGGATTGGGCTGCCCGTCTTAAAGTTACTTGTGACTTTTCTCTCAATATTTGCAAATTTACAATTCAACACCCAATCATTAAAATTCTGCTTTATGCCAACTATTAAGGACCAGGAAAATTAATTCAATGAAAACCTGATTGAATAAGGAACAGGAATTTCTACATCTTCCCTAATTCAAGGATTGTTGCTTACCAGGATTCTTCTAATGCTTAGAATTTTAGATGAATAACCAGAATATGTCAATGCAGTAATGTATTGTAAGTAAATATGTAAGTATTTGTCTTACTCAAGCAGAGGACTACAATTCACCTGGAAATTCCCAACTCTTATTTGTAGGCATGGGGAAGTTCTCCTTGCACAAACCCCATTGAAGTGAATAGGAATGGCACACCAGTTCTTTTGGATCCAAGCCGGAGAATTTCCCAGTGCACAAAGTATCATTTGTTCCAACATTTTATAATTAAAGCCTCCAAATGCATCTTTTGTCCACAATCTTTTTTTAAAAAGTCACATATAGCTAATATAGAACCAGAAAGTTGTGATCCAAAAAAGCAGAGAACACTGGACATGGTAAGCAACAAACCTTAAACTGTCAACATTAAGGGAAGGAAATCCATTAACAAAACCAAACATGCATATATAAAGTATACATATACAAACACAAATACTACATTCCTAAAAGCTTAAACTGCATAGGTAAAAATAAAAAAAAATGTGCAATTTTGTTCTCTTAAAGCACAAAAGGAAATAAAACCCTAGTCTTAAAATTGTATTTACCAAATAATCGATTCACTCCTCGATATAATAGATGGAAAGACCTTCAAGATTTTGGCTTGCTGATCATGATTAGGGGGACTGAAATGTATCTGCAAATTAAACATATGATCATGTAATGATGTCTACTGCTAGCCAACTTCAACATTTTCCCAAAGTGCTCTTTTTACAAAATAAGCCAAAATATTTTTTGTAGTTCAGCTAATGAGCTCTTTTAGCACTCACCATACCAACAGATCAAGATAAGCAAGACAGATTCTTCTAGAAGCACTGAAGCAACATAGTTCCCATTTCTAAGTTTCTGTTTATAAAACACTTTGTTCATTAAGCAGAGGACCTGTGCACTTGTCACATTCCAGGGCAATATTAACCAGGGATGAGCCTCAGGGTTTTGCACCCAAGGAGAAAGTTTCGAGTGAACCAAGGCTATATAGTACTTAAACTACGTTTATTTGATGCTGCAGCTTCCAGACTGCCCAATCTGTCCCCAGAGGGTTGCATTCATATACCACAGCATATTCTAAACATTCAAATTTTGTGGGTGGGACAACAACTGGATGAAAAGATCCATACAAGTGTCCCTGCCCATGTGGTTCCAGTGTTCACACACATACGGCAGTGGAAAAGCATCTCATCACAGGACAGCAGTCCTATACATATAAGCAGAACCCAAGAAAGAGGGTCTGGATTGGGTGATCAGGGAGATATTGCATTAAAATAAACCCTGGTTCACATTTGACTTCCTCCAAATAATGGAGAGGAGCGCAACATTCCTGAGATTCATATGAGGTTGAAGTTTTTCCCTCAAACACAATAACTGAGCAAGTCCGGATTGTGGGCTCAGTCCACTGGAAACATCTCTTGCGTGAACCAGTAGGAATAAACAGGAACTGTGCAAAGACATGGCAGTGCTTTTGTGTGCTTCTATTTTTATGAGGTTTCTACAGGAGCACATTGAGTAGACTGTGCACTGATGTTATCAATCCTAAATCTATTGTGAATGGTTCTACGGAAAATTCAACAGAAATACAAGAGATTCCAGAGCTATACCCCAGGGACTTATGCCAACTTAACAGCAACAGCATTACATATCCTACTTGCCCTCTCTAATGAAAGAGATACAAATAGATAATTAGTTCAACATTTCATCAAAGGTCAGGAAAAACACAACCAACAACTTTAAACATACAAGCGAACTGAGCTTAAGCAAAGATTCTACAAGAACTGTACCTAAGCTCTAGACGATCTTACAGAGGAAGAATAAAACTGTCATTAAACAGCAGTTTGGTTAATCTTGCCCCTTTGTTGCCTTCTCAAGATAGTACACATTTACCAAATGGCGGTTCAGGTGCTTACTGTATTCACCTTCTTTTTTAAAAGAGCGATCACAGAATATGCACACATAGTTCTCCTTTGTGGCCTTGGCTTCCGGCACTTCTTGGGATACTTTCTGGGTTGCTTCCTCTTGCACTGAGCGAGCACCATTTAACCCAGAATCATCACTGCCTTCTGATATGTTGTCACTTATATCACTGCCATCGTGACTATGAATGCCCTCATCCTCTTCCATTTCTTGATTTTCATTCACCACTGTGCCCCTAGATGATGCTGAAACAAGGTCCACTTTAATGCTCTGCTCAACCTTTCCTGTCAACTGTGGTGCTGGAGCACCCGCTGGATCTTTAGCCTGCAATTTTTTTATTGAATTGTCATCTTCTGGGTGTGGATTAGTCGCAGTTCCTTTTTCAGAAATTTGCATTGGCTCAGTCTCTTGTACCAAATCTGGATTAGTCACCATTTCCATCTCACAAGTTTGCGTTGTCTGAATCTCTTGGACCAAATCTGATAAAGTGTCCTTTAGCACTTTTGTCTCTTTTTCTGAGATGGTATTAGAATCTTCTGAGCTGGTCCCAGGCATGATTGCCAATTCTATTTCAACTTCATTCTGAGAAATAGTTTTTGTAGTCTCCTCTTCTGCCATGGGTATTTCTTTATCTTTGTCCTCTGGATCTAGGTTTTTGGCCACTTGCTGCTCTGACCATAGTTCCTGATCCTGTAGGCTCATCCCAGACATGGTCTGGTTCTCTCCATTATCTGGAGCAACAACAGGCTGCTGTTCATGGCAAGGCTCATCAGATGTTTTACCTTCTTCCTCTTGATTAAAAGCTGATTCTTCACGAACCGGTTTGTTCTCCAAGGTCTTCTCATGATCAGGTTTCTTATTCTTACCTGGCTTACTCTTTGGAGATTTCTTTTTCTTGTTTTTCTTAGGACAAGGTGTTTGCTTTCTGGTGACCTCCAATTTGCTTTCATCCATTTGAGAGTCCTGACATTTGGGAGACTTTTTATCAGTTTTCTTTTTCTTTTTCATTATCATATCAATGTCTGTTTCAAGATCATCCTTCACAGAAACAGAGCTGGCTTCTGCTTTTCTCTTTGCTTTCTTTGTTTTAACAGATTTCTCCGACATTTTCAGATCTGATTCTTTGCTTTCAGCAACTGTTTTACGACTCCGGGTTGTCACCTGACCTATGCCAACACAGCTAGATGGTTTCTTCTCTTTGGACAAGTTCTCTTTCTTCTCTTCTTTTACGGCTCTCTCACTTTTCTTTTCAGTTGATTCCTTCTTTATTTGCTCTTGTTCCACTTTATTATTAGCACCACTAACGCTTTCAGAAGTGTTCACTTCACTCTTTTTAGTCCGTAGTCTTACTTTTGAGACATCCATTGTGATATCACAGCAGTCAGGATGCCTGGATTTGATGTGATACTGCAAGTTACATTTCTTGGATGCAGCGTAGTCACAGACAGGGCAAAGGAACTGCCGTGGACTGACATGGAGCTCAACATGCTTCTTGAAGTTACTTCTATCAGCTGTTTTGTAGTCACAGTGGGGGCAAGCCAGTGGTTTGGGCCCATCATGAACCTGCCTTGCATGCCGAGTCACTTCATGCTGGTTTGATGCCACATAGCTGCACTGTTCACATTTAAACGGCTTCTCACCTGAGGCAAAGGAGGAGGAAATTGCCTAAGATTATCTTACACATAGCAACTTGCTTTCAAAGCTCCCCCACAAAAATTAAATTCATGCTTTTGTGTTTTTTGAATTTAAAAGTGAACTGATTTAACACTCAGCACATTCACAAAAGACAACAAGATACAAAAATGAACAAAAACAAACATGCAAGCAATAACAAAATCACATATTCCATCTATGATAAATACATACCAGATCACTCTTATAGTAATATTAGCAATTGGAATCCAAAACCAAACTGGTCCATTGAAGGCAGTGTAGAAAAATGGAAATTATATATGAATAGTAGTCTTTCAAAAATATTACACTTTGTACCCATATACCCCAGAACCTGTTATATTTTCAGAGGCAGAAACATTTATACAGAGTAACTACCCAACCCTGCAGGCTATATGAAGTTCCAAGCGAAAAACTAACAGTACAGTTTAAAAAATAGAAATGAGGAACCTATTTCTGTTTTATATTGCTGCATAGATTTGCCTTTTGGACTGATCATTAAGGTGAGAAGCATTAATCACCTGTATAGTTGTTTCAAGTAATCGTGACTCTTATTTAGTATTCAGAAAGAGGAGTGATTAGCAGCAACTAAACAATGTGATAATGTTAATGTTAATCTTTACTGCAGCAATTCAATTTCAGTTGTATTATGAAATGCTTGGAAAATTATTATTCAACTAAACAATCTGATTAAAATCTTCATAGGCAGATCACACCTGGAAAACATGTTTCCAAATGTAAGTTTATTCTGATAGGTTTGCCATTATTGTACAATATTTCCTAAGATCACATTTTGCTGAATTTTGATTTTCTAATCTTATCCAGAATAAAGCTTGCAATCAACTGTGTGTCGCCCCAAAAGGTGAACATTCCCCATTATGAAAAGGAGGGCTTCTTAGTACTTATTTCTGGGTAAGGCCAACTGATCAGTCAAGGCTAAATTTGGACCATAATCTCTCACTACAGGTCAACAAATAAAACCAAAAGGCAACTATGGATGATACCAATTACATGCATGGAAATGTTAAAATCCATGTTTCATGTTGCAGGGTTCCTAAAAGGAAAGCACTTCTATGTGGGGGGAAAACATAAAATGCAGGTAGCTCAACTTTTCTAACTAAATAGATGGCTATGAGGTGGTTACGCATGGCAGTCTAGACATGGCTTTCATTCATTTTCCCCACACATATGTGCTTTTCATGCAGGAAGGTTGTAGTGTCTGATGCAGTCCTAAAAACAAAAAGTAATTTATCATTACCTCAGGCACTGCTTCTTGCAAGAGCTAGTTCTAGAGCAAATATGAACTTCAGGCACAATCTCTAAGTACAACTCGCTGTGCAAGCTTCACTCCTAAGAGTGGAGACTGCTAAAATTGAAAAGCCAACTTCGTAATCCATGCAACAATGATAGTGCAAAGGTGTGCAGAGAAACATTCTACATACCCATCCCCCAATTATGGAATTCCCATTCATTGGAGACCTGCCAAAGTCCAAACCTAAACCTTTTGGGGAAGTATGCTATCTGTGAACTGCTTTTCAGAGTTTAGGATTCATCTTGTTCTTTTATAAGAGGATTTTGTACTCTGAAATGTATTTTCCATCTCATATCTATACATTTCAGTCACCCAGTACAATCCTATACAAGTGTACCCAAAAATATTTCATAGTATTCAGTGGAACCAAGTAAGCATGCAGACAACTGCAGTCTTCAATTATGATTTCTATCTACACCATACTTAATTAGAAAGTAAGCGGCTAAACTTTACCTACAGGACAATGAGGCAAAACTTTAGGCCCAACGCTATCCAACTTTCCAGTGCCGAGTAGCCACAATGCAGCCTTGAGCCAAACATTTCCTTCCCTTCAGGAGGCCTCCATGCCTGCCCCACCACCAGGATGCGTTCTTGGCACAGTTACCTCAGTGCTGGAAAGCTGGATAGGATTTGGCCTTTAGAAAGTTAATCTGGCCACAGCTGAATACAAAGATTAACGAAAAAATATATATTTCATGAAATGCTTCTATTTTTAGTGCTGAGGTCACACACTGCAATTCAACTAAACAGCAAAGTCATAATTTATAGAAATAATATTGGAGTGTTCCTATCATCCAATAGAAGGCAGAGGTCTCCAAACTAGAGACTGCTGTCACAGTGTAAAGCTTCCCCGGTGCGACTGGTGCTTACCATTCCACTGGGGAAGCTCTGTGAATACCCTCCTACAGCCCCCAAGAGTAACTGTGGCCAGCAGTTCCGGAAACTCTGCTGGAATCTGGAAGTGGCTGCTGTGACTTTTGGGCACTGTAGGAGGATCTTTACAGACCTTCCCCATGGAATGGTAAGTGCCGTTCACCCAGGGGAAGCACAACTGCACTGTAACATGTGGTCTGCCTTATTATGAGTGCCTTATTATGAACCTCACAATTTCAATCTTAAATTACTTCAGGATGCTTACTCTTTTGGGGAGAGAGGGCATAGACCCACAAACTAAACTTCTAATTATACTTCAATAACTGCCCATATTCTCTCTTTGGATGAATAGTGTTACCTTACATGCAGTGTAAGTGACATCTGTATTTGTCCAGAACATAGGTTAGAAACCAAAGGATCATGCATACCATACATCATCTACATGCCCCAACTGTCCTAAAGTCTTCCTTTCAGAGACTGCCCCTGTTCGAAACTGCTCTTTTAACACTCTCAAGTTCAAAAAACAGTCTGAGGATAAGGCACAAGCCAATTAAAGGACATCCAAAGGAAAATACTATATGCACACACCCCAAAACAGCCTAAACTGCTTTAGTTATAATCCCTAAACTTTAGTTTAGCCTGCCTGAAGCAGGCTCCTCTCAGATAGAGTCCACAGAGTGATACTTGTCTGAGGATGAAATCTGGCAAGTGTTAAGCAAAGTTGTAGGAACGGGGGTGGGGTGGGGTTCCACAAGTTGTAGATAGTGCAAAATCCTGCAAATGAGAAGTTCAGCAGGTTCATTTGCAAAAACAGAATGGGCTAGCTGAGGAGTCAGGAACAAGGAACTACAGCCCAATCCCAACTAAATTCCCCAGTGCCAATGCAACGGCACCGATATAGGTGAATTTCATCTCTTTGGGGTAAGGGGACATTTGCCCCCTTGCCCCAAGGTAAGCCCCAGCCACTCTGGGTCAACCTGAACCTGTGGCAGTGATATACAGTAATTGGTAGAAATTTGGGTTGATCCGTGTTGGTGGATTGGAAGGGAAATAGGATACAGCGCATACCAGCACCACAGCCCCCACCGCCCTCCCAGGCTTGATCCATCTACACTTACCCTGTCACTGCCTGCCCTCCCCGTTCCATCCCCTCTCCACCCTCCCCCATCCTTTCTCCACCCATACACCAGTCTTACTCCACACACTTGCACCAGCAGGAAGGCTCTGGCCTTCGCACCAGTGCATGCAGTCTTTGTGCCATCGCGAAGTGCTTTATTATTATTTTTTCAAAAAGCTTGGTATGCTGGCAGAACGCATGCTCTGCCAGGGTGCCTCTCCATTAAAAATGGGGCCTACATAGGATGTTACTGACATAATACTGTGTATTTATTATTTTTCAGGAAGCCCATGGATAAATGTTATAGGAATCTTCCATTCCAGTGTATGATCACGCCTCCCCTCCCATGGACTGATTTCACATAATGAAACAATGTGCCTCCATCCCCATGTTACCATTCAGTAAGTCACCTATAGACTATTTCAAGGGAATCCTGCTTAAGAGGATCACTGTGGTTCTGCAAAGTTTATAGTGCCTACCCCTACATTGATATATTAGCCATATAATAAATATAGGGAATATTTTGACTAACAGATCTTTGAATTTGCTGTTTAACCAACCTGAGTGAGTCCGCATATGCCTGGTTAAATGCGTCTTCTGAGAACTTGAATATGGACACATGGAACATCGATAGGGACGTTCTCCTATGAAAACAAGAGGGTTAAAATAAAGACTAAGCATGCTACATTAAAAAAACGTTAGGCCATTTTAGGAGATCACTGCACTATCTGAACATACATGCAACAAAAACCTGAGAACAATTTGACGACCAATACAAGTGACATAGTTTTGTATTAGAATTGAAATTCAACTAAGGATTTTAATTAAAGCTTCTTACCATCATGCCATTATATCTGATAAATATTTCAAATATCATATCCTTAAAACAAGAAGCCTCCAGCTTTGATGCTAAAATGTTGGCATGGGTTTCTTTGGTTGCTGTGCTGCTGAGACATAAAGAAGCACGTGGTCAAACCAACAATGCTCTTTCCAGTTTCAACTTGGAGCTCTGAGGAAAGGAGGAAACGGTCTCTTCTTGCATTTAACATGCTTCACCATTCACAGAAAACTGTATGATCATTTGAAGAGCCCAATCCTGAGCACTCCAGAGCCAGTAGTGTGCTTGCACCACCAGCAAAAACCACAGTGTCGCAAAAGTGCCGTAAGACATTTTCCCGCTGGCAGGAGATACTCAGCACTGGCAGAGAAGGCAGCATCAGTTGGCGATAACCAACTGCAGTGGTAAGTGTCCCCACCAGGCAGCGGGAAGGCTTTTGGGAGCAGGGGAAAGCTGGGGAGGGGACAGAACTTGGCAGAGGGAGGATGGAACAAGGGGAGACTCGGGCCTAGGAGGGGAGCAAGGATAGCAGCAGATGCTGCCACCAAATCTTATACCACACCGGGCCACAGAAATCGACACTTGTCTCCTTGGGTCTTCTCCCACTAACTAATGGGTGCAAATCCATTAGGGCCGCCAGGACAACACATGATAAAGGAACCTATGTTCCCTTACCCTGAGGAGACCTCCAGCAGCTTCCCTGCCCCCATAAGACACAGCAGCCTGTACCACTGGGTCCTGGGGAAGTTTAGGACTGGGCTTATACACATTAAAGCCATTTTAAAAATTACACTTAAAGAAATGTTTTCCACACCAGAAGCCACAGATAGGGAAACTATACAAGCCCAACACAAATTTCCTTCCTTCATGGGCCCCTGGGTCAGAATGCATGACCATTCTTTGTCCTTTTATCCTCCTTCCTATTGGTAATCAGGTAGAATCCCTATATGTCTCTTTTGTAGCATAAAAAGAACTGCTGTTCCTACATGTTTACCTAAAACTCCCTTTTGAAACAGCCTGTATAGATTTTATAATAGCAAAAAGTGGATGCCGAGGGCCAATGGTATGTACTTCTCCCAGCAGTCTGGCCACTCTCACCACAGGATTCAGCATGCACTCCATTGGCACCACTGCATCGCATAAACTTGTAGGGGATAGGACTGGGGCCTAGGTCCCTTAGCCTCAATTCTAGAAAATGCTGTGGTTCATTAATCTGGGATATTCATTATAAAAGTTTTAAATAATCCCAGGAACGCTTTTATCACCATAATCTCTGATAATGATTTCTGATTGTATTTAAAAATTAAAATTAGTTTCAACTACTAAATTACTTTTAGTGGCTTCTATCAATTTATCTTCCTATTGTATACTTGTTAAAAAAAATTGTTTCAAATGTTTTGTGATGAATTCACGTAAGCAAACAGAAAAAGGCTGAGCAAAGAAAAACATGTTAGCTGACAGAGCAAAGTGTTTTCAAAAGCACAAATCATCATTGTTCCCTTATCAGGGCTAATTTTAACAAGTCCCACTGAATTTAACGGTATTTACTTCTGAGTAGACATGAACCATTTAGTGCTGTTGGATATTTATAGTGCCTATAATACTTTGTAAAATCGTAAAATTTCAATTATATTCTAAAGAAACATTTATGGGCTGAGCATTTTTTCCTTTGAAAAGTCTGTCTGTCTGTCTGTCTGTCTGTCTGTGTGTGTGTGTGTGTGTGTGTGTGTGAGAGAGAGAGAGAGAGAGAGAGAAAATAAACTTCAGATGAAAGAGACAGCTATAAATGGGTCTAACTTTGCTATGAATTATAAAGAATTATGGAGAAAATCCGAAGGCTCATGTATTCCAGTTTATATTTTCAACACTGATTAGGTATTTCTAGAAGCTCAGGGCATGAAGGTGATTGCTACCTCCTGTTATTTCTTCTCAACAGCTTATTCTTAAAGGTACAGTGCCTTTCAACAAAAAGATTTGGGTAACTGTTGTAGACAAAATTACACTTTATAATTTGTTGGGTTCTTATTTTAAAAAAAGCACCTAAGTTAGTGACAATTACTACACCATGCACAATGATAACTCAAAATACGAGTTTGATCTACATTATGACTGCAATCCTATACACACCTTCATGGGAGTATGCCCCATTAAACACAATGGGACTTACTTCCAAGTAAACATGCATAGGCTCATGCTATAAGTCTGCACTTTACAATCTGTTCGCTCCAGTTTTATTCAAATACCTGCTAACTGGGTAGAGGCACTTTTTCAAATAGTGTTCCTCTTATATTTAGTAGGGGGAGAGTAATTGTCCCTAGTCACCCTAGCACAGTGTCTTTTCTAGTGGCTGTTGCTTGTGGTGTTCTGCATTTTTTAAAATTATGACTCCTTTTGGGACAGGGAGCCATTTAACTTTATTATTATTTGCCTGTAAAACACTTTGTGAACGTTGTGTTGAAAAGCGGTATATAAATACTGTTGATTGATATGTTGTCAAAACCTAACATTGTTTCAGTATAAAGATACATTAGAAATGTTAGGGTTTTCATTCCAGATAAGCAAACACAAAACAAATGTGTACACTGCAATTTTCCCTGAGTAAAGAAGCCCATTTCATGATTTGATTACTCCATGTCAAGAGGTTCGATGGCATGGTACACATCCAAATATTAAAAGGGTGCTAAACAATAGAAGAGTACCTTCCCCACGCTTTTCAACTGCTGAAAAGATTAGTAAACAGTGAAACTGACAAAATACGCCTACTATGTTCAATAAAAACTTATTCATTTTTCTTCAATACTAAACTAGTATTCTTTCAATAACCGATCTCTGCTCAGTACGAAGTTAATCTTCTAATCTAATACAATAAGACTGCTCTCCTAGCCACACTTACTTTGGAATAAGTTCAAGACTTAATTCTGAGTAGACATGGATAGGATTGTAGTATGAGAGCACTTGAAAAGTTTTATGGTAGAGCAGGCAAGGCAAATGTAAAATTGGTTCCATTTTATTGTTTTAGCCATAGTCACAACACAATACAACATCAAATGTGAACTACACACTACTAGCCAATCACTAAAATCAGAAAACATTAACATTCTACAGCATAATTTATTACGTAATGGTGAATGCAAATATAAAACCCCATCTACATAGGTGCCAGTCTAGTAGTCATATTTTTTATGAACTGAAGAACACTTACCTGTATGAGTGCGAATATGTTGCACGTAATTGTTCTTCCTGTCTGAAAAATAGGAGCACTGTGAGCATGTGTACACTTTCCGTGGAAAATGGTTTCTTAGATGCTTCTTCCAGTGATATTCACTGACTGTTGTATACGTGCAGATGGTGCATTTGTAGACTCTCTCATTTTCTCCTGCTTTGTTGTGGTGTTTCAAGTGCGCGAGATAGTGATCATATCTGTTAGTGTTATAGCCACACCGATCACATCGAATGGGTCCCTTGGAGAAATCCACCTCATCTGTGGTGTTAGAGTCAGTTTCTTTCACCTGGCCATGCTTCTCAGCTTTTTCTTCTACAATGAATCTCTTGGCACTGTGTACCCGAATGTGATGGACAAACTCCTTCTCTGACTCTGCCTCATACTGACATGGTTTACAACGAAAAGGTTTGTTCTTCAAGCTCTTACATTTGTCATCTCCACTCTCTGGAGCATCTGGGACTTCCATCAGGAAGTCCTTTTCCGGGCTGCGAGTATGAGTAACAGAAGACTCTGTCAGTCCTGCTGTTTCATTGGCAATCTCAGGAGCTCCAAGGGTTCCCAGTTCCATGTCTTCTAAGACTTCATGGTCACTCTCCACACCCTGTGCATCCTCCATCCCTTCTCCATCACTGTCTGAAAAGTTGGTGTTGCCCACAGTTGTCAGTTCAGCCATTTGCCTCTCTTCACCAACCATGTAATCACAACAGTTGCCATTAACTTCTCCTGTCAAGGCAACATTGGCTAACATAATAAGCTGAGGAGCTGCCAGCTCAGCTTTGGAAAGCTCAGAAAATTCATACATGTCACTTGACAATGTTATACCGAGGTTAGTATTGCCAGGGAACAGGCTACTGCCACCAGACTGCCCCAGCACTTGTGTTGCCATAATAGTTCTGTTAAAAGAAAAAAAAAACCACAATGTTTGCGTCACTTACATGAAGAAGCAATTCAACAATATCAATATCAAACAATTCAAAAATTGAGAATGGTTAAAGATAACTGACAGTTTAATCAAAATTAATATAATGAGACTAGCTTGTCCTTACCCAGCATTGCCCGGGTATTTATTTATCCCAAGCTTCTATTAGACAGGAAAAGGAATGAATTCTATCTATAGTGTAAAATCGAAGTAATTTTATGTACAGGTCATTAAAAGTATAAGTACAGTATAAAAACTATAAAGTAAAATCTTTTACAAATTCACTATAATATTAATTTAACTCAGAACTTGATTATAAACAACATTTTCAGTTTCATCTCCAGGAGCAAGAATAAATAAATTCTTGGGTGAACCCACCCTTGAGCAAGCAACATAAAGTTGTCCGTGGGAGACACATGGCGATCTCAAATCCACTCCGCAGTACTTAATAGACTGCCCCTGTGACTTGTTGATCGTGATCGAGAATGCAAGTCTCAATGGAAATTGCAATCTCTTAAAATTAAAAGGGAGATCCATCGGAATGAGTGTTATCCGTGGGAAAAAAACTGTTCCACCCTCTCCCTTTCTTGTTAAGATAGTCGCTTCAATTACAGTACCCAGCATCTTCTTGACACACAGCCTTGTGCTGTTGCAAAGTTTTGGTGGGTCGAGGTTCAGTAGTAAAATAATTTGAGATCCCACTGTAAGTAAAAGATGATGTGGTGGCAATGCAACCAGATCAAGTGAGTTTAGGAAGTCTGATGGGAAATTGACAACCTCATAGGCATCAACTACGGTAGCGATATCCTTGTATTCAGTAACTACACCTGGTAACGTGGCAAGTATTTGATAGATAGAGTCCAAGACCGGGGCATAATTTCCAGTAGGTTCTACAGAGTTCTATTCGTTCTATTCAACTACACTTGGGCTTAAATGTCATCAGGACGGGCATCAAGCAGCTTAGCGACCCCGAAAACTATGGATTTGACACTAATGTTGGTCATTTTGGACATTTTATTGTTCACCCCCTCTCACCTCCCATGTTGATGGGGGCTCAACATGGATTTTAACGGCATCGGGAGTGTCACCGTTCATCTTAGCAACCCCGAAAACTATGGATTCGACACTAATGTCGGTGTTTTTGATCATTTTTACATGTCACCCCCTTCCCACCTCCACCCCTAGGGGTGCGAGGGGTGTCTTACCCCCACAGTATTTCTAGAAGTGGGATGAGTTGTGAAATCTGAAATCAAATGGTGTCCTCTACACCACCATCAGCGTGCTGCGGATCTTTTATTTCCAAGCACTGTATCTTGCACCCCCTCTCACCTCCCATATTGATGGGGGCTGAACATGGACTTTAACGGCATCGGGAGTGTCACCGTTCATCTCAGCAACCCCGAAAACTATGGATTCGACACTAACGTCAGCCATTTTCTATTATTTTTACAGGTCACCCCCTTCGCACCCCCACCCCAGGGGCGCTAGGGGTATCTTACCCCCGCAGTATTTCTTTCCAGATCGTAAGGCATATGTGTACCAAGTTTGGTGAAAATCGCTCCAGGCATTCCAGAGCTATGCTGGAACACACACACACACACACACACACACACACACACACACACACACACAAAATTTTATATAGATAGATTTAAGAAAAAAATTATCTTCTGTTTAGTAAACCAGTTTTTCCTCCTCACATGCCATGTTATCCTCTTTGTTCATTAATCCTAGCACACTTCCAGGGAGTAAGCTTCATTTAACCAAACTGGACCTACTTCTGAATACACAGAACATTTTTGGTGTCATAACATTTTTTTAATGTATATTTGAGCTGCCTACTCAGTTGCTTTATAGCATCTTAAATAATGAACAATATATAGGCTTGGGACACTGCTCAATTGAACATATACGATCCATGATCAAATACTGTCAAATATTCCACAATGTACTATGTATAAGTAAAAGAAAATTATACCTGAAAATTTACGCTGAAAACACGGATCAACTTATACATGGGTCAATACGGTTAATAAGGTTTCTAACAGCAGCTGGGCGAGGAGGCTGGGTCAAAGAAGCAGAAAGCAGGGGGATAGAAAGAAATGGAGCAATTTTACTTACCAGTAATTGTTTTCAGGCACCAACAGACAGCAAGCAAAAAAATGGCAGCCATTTTCCTTCTTCTCCAAAGAGGCAGAGAGGTGAAGGCGCTTATGGGAATTGTAGTCGTAATAAGGGCTGCTGCTATGGAGATGCTGTACTGCACTCTTCATAAAGCCTATAATTCCCATAAGCACCTTCTTTCTTCCTTCTTGTTTGGAGAATAGCTCCATTTCTGTGCTGCCGCAGAAGAAATAGCTCCTTTTTTTTGGCTGGCTTTTCAGTGACTGCTTCAGAACAATTATTGGTAAGTCATTTTCAAAGAATTTTATATCCCCCTAAGTTTTACCTTGACTTATCCATGGGTAATAGCAAATTCCATGATTTTTGGTTTAAAATGTGACCTCGACATATCCACGAAATCAACTTATACACTAGTATATGCAGTAAGTAGCTCTGAGCTTGTCTATCTTTTTAATTGCATCTTGGTGTCATCTGATAATGAAGGCAGAATTAAGTGCTCCTTGCTTTCCATCCCTGCAGGAGCCAGGGCACTTCCCTACTACCCAACCACATATACTTCATCTAAGAAGTACCCCATGCCCTGTACTATAGCCATAAAGGTAAAGGTTTCCCCACCCCAGAACTAGAATGGTCTAGTTCTGACTGACTGTAGGGGGCGGTGCTCATCTCCGTTTCAAAGCCTGTAGAGCCGGTGTTTTGTCCGAGGACAAGCTTCCATGATCATGTGGCTGGTGTGACTATATGCCGTAGCGCAAGGAACGCTGTTCCCTTCCCACCAAAGTGGTCCCTATTTATCTACTTGCATGTAGGTGCTTTCAAACTGCTAGGTTGATAGGAGCTGGGACAGGCAACGGGAGCTGACTCCGTTGCGCAGTCTTGAACTCCCAACCTTCCGGTCGGAAAGCCCAGCAGCAGCAGTTTAACCCGCTGCGCCACCACATCCCACTATAGCCATACCCTCATCTAAAAAGCCAATGTTTTTGCAGCTGCTTGGCTATAATTTGGTTTCTCAAATTCTGGTGAAGAATTGTTCAACTTCTTGAATATATTTCATTTTATATTTATAACAGTTGCAATTTGTTTTAATTTAATTTCATTGTTTCATAAGAATTAACTTAATGTTTTATTATAAACATAAGGCCCTCCATTATAGTTCTATCCAATTAATGATTTAAATACCTCATAATTACAGGAATTTTCACTAATGAACTAATAGTATTAACATGTACAGTTCCCTTATCTCAGGGTTGCACTGTAGCTGCATCGGCATTAGAAAGTTGGATAGGATTGGGCCCTTAAAGCATTTGAGAGCTACACTACATATTTTGCAGTGGAAAGCTAATAACTGGCATGTTTTAAATGAATTTATGTGATTTTATTATCACTCATGGATAACATCTGATTAATCTTCCAGAAAAGGCTAGGATCACATGTAGCCAAATTCAACACAAACCACTCTCATCCTAGTTTCCTTGTACACTATGCAACAATAAGTAGTTGCTATTGCTCCTCTGCAGAAGAAAAATCCAACTTTCAGCACCAAATATAGTGAAAAAGAGTGGCCAGGGCAAAAATACTCCCAGGTATACTACTGTGTATCCTAATCAGGCATCCTGAAATCAATAACCATCAAGATTAAGGGCCAAACCCTATCCAACTTTTCAGCGCTGATGCATGCGCCACATTCTGAGGCAGGGGAGGCAGTCAGAGAAGCCACCTCAAGGGGTTGCATTGGCACTGGAAAGTTGGATAGGGTTAGCCCTAAGCCTACTTCTATTCATAAGCTACCTGCAAGCTGTCCAAACTGTTGATTTCTCAACACCAAAAAGAAGTTGGTGCCACTCTATCAAGCACAGAACTTAGCATAGGGGGAGGCGTGAAATTAACCAAGAACCCAAGAAGGTATTGACTGAGTAGAGGTCAGCAAACAGGGTTGAGTGTGTAGGTATGCATACACAAATAGTTAATGGGCTATCTCACAAAGAACATCTGCTTACATGTATCAATGGGGCAAAAAATTACCTATTCCCAGATCACAAACTGTCTTCTCAATCCAGAAAAAAATATTAACTCCCTTGTTTTGGAATCACTATTAAACTATATTAAAGTTCCCATTTTATTAACATGCACTCATTTTGAAAAAGAAAGCCTTGTATAACCACTCTTCTTGATAACCAGTACAAAAGGATAATCAAACTGCAATGAAGACCAACTAATCTGTGTTAAGTAATCTTGGGGCCCAATCCTATCCAACTTTCCAGCACTGATGCAGCTGTTCCAACGGGTCATGCATTGCATCCTGCAGTGGGTAGAAAGTCACAGAGGCCTCTTCAAGGCAAGGGAATATTTTACTTCAGGGCTAAATTGTGGCTGCATCTGTGCTGGAAAGTTGGATGGATTGGGCCCTTGATCATGTACCCTTGGCAGTTGAGTTTCTGAGATAGGCTTTCTACAATGCTTCATAAATTAAAGAATGTAATAACCAATTTACAACATCAGAGTTCATCTAAGACCAGTATTTCATCTTCAAAAGTGGCAAACCTTAAGTCTCTGGGACACTCACAAGCAAAGTACAAAAGCAACAGGCACCCCCTATTGATGTCGGATGAGGTAATGTTACTGCAGAAGATCGGTTTGCAGTAAACTAAAAAGCAGTATATTATTATCACATTTTAATATATTACATTTGGCCTCACCTCCAGTCATACTGATTAACAGTTCAAACACCACAAAGACATTTTCAGACTTTTTTCTCCACATGCCAAAAGGGATCTTATTCTGGGATAACTACCTAAACTATACAAGTAAAACATGGAGCAGCAAAAGTCCCTGGAGGAGTTAACATGTAAATAAACATGTGCTTCAAAGGTAATTCAGAGTAGCTATTCCAGACAAATACACCCCTACTGTGTTTTAAACACAGTGTTCAGGGATTCAGAGCAAAATAGCAGCACTTCTGTAATTTATTCCACAATCATGAATTTATTTTCAAAAAAAGATTCTACCTGAACTTCCTCTGCTTCTCTTTTGCTCAAGTGCTGAAGAAAAGTCCAAACACTTGTTTTTCAATAAGAAAGTTATGCTGGACATGAAATTAGCCAACTAACAGCAGATGAGGTGGGGAGGGAGAAATTTTACTTATATCAAAAGTTTTTCTTCTTTTAGTTTAAATGCAAACAAGCTCACTGACCTACATACACAACTTTTAACTCAACCTCGATAAAGAAAGCAAAGGGAACTAGCTCAGTTCTGAAGTTTGGAAGTTTTCAAATGCCAAAAAAATAGTCTTTTCTCAAATCAAGGGCCTCCACTGGCCGTTTTCAAGCTTTCAGCCCGATCCTACATGTACGTGGCCTAGAAGTTAAATCTCATCAACGAGTCCTACTCCCAGGTAAATATGCAAAGGAATTGCAACTTTACAGACTAAATTATTCGCAGAAAAGTTTGCAGCTGACCCCCACACACACACCACTAAATTCATGTGTGCCATCAGCCCAACCACCATCGGCTGCTCCTGCTGTTGCATTCCAGAAATAGGCATTCGGCCATTTTCTGAAATACCAAGTAGAAGCTGCTGCAGCACAAAGCAGAGCTCTCTTTGCAAAACTCTTGCCTGTAGCGCACGCACAACTCACCGAAGTCGGTGCTTCTGCTGTTCAGGGTCCTTATCTCGTCAACCCCCCTTTACCTCCCTGCTTTTTTGTTCACGCGCACACAGTTCACAACTTCCCTTGTGGGGCTCCCGAAAAAGTTGAGCAAGGGCGAAGATTTGCCTTACTACTCTCCCCCGCAGTTGCCCGCCCCCCCCCGGGCTCCACCGAAGACGGGGTGGGACCTTTCCCTACTCGCTTGAAGTAGATTCCCAAGCCAAGAAAATACGGGGGAGAAGGTGGGGGTGGGAGGGCAGATTGTTTTCTGGGTTTTTTTCCCCCTACTAACAATATCTCCTCCCCCGCCCCACAAAACACGTACGCACACTCCCCCCCCTCCGCACGCTTAGTCCTGAACTGTGAGTCTTCCTCAATTTACCCCTTCCCCCTCCCAACTCATGGAGGGGGGGGAGGAAGCGACGAATTGAAGGAGGCTCCGGGCTCCCACCCGCTGGGGGACTGAGTGAGGGGAGGAGGAGGTGTGGAGTTTCCTGGTAGGGGTGTTTGTCAAGGAGGGGGTTTCGACAAGAGTTGCCCCTTCCGAGTAAACGTGGTGAGGGAGGAGAGTCGAGGCCCACTCCCAGCTGACCCACTTGTAGGGTGCCGGGGAGGGGCGACGCCGGAGCCTGGCTCGGCTCTACCCATCCATTCAGCACTTCCTTCCTCCCCCGCAGAGCCCAAGGTCACCCCCCCAGCCCCCAACTCACGGCGATGGGGCCCAAACGCGGGGAGAGCAAGAAATCGCTGTCCAGCTCCCAGCAGGGCGGCTGCTGCGGCCTCCTCAGTAGCGCTCTCGGCCCGGGCGGCGAAGGCGGCTCCTCCCCACCAAACTTCCCTGCTTCCTTCCTGCCACAGGGGACTAACGGCCCGTTGGCGGGGCTGGCGGGTCTCCCCGGCAGAAGGGAGGCGCTCGTTCTCCTCGGGGGCTCCTCCGGCAGCCGCCTTCCTGAGGGGCCCCTTCTCCAGCCAGTCCGCCCTCCCTCCTCACCGCCCGGGGCCTGCCTTGCCTTGCCTGCTCGCTTCCCCCACCCCCACACTCCACCCCCTCCGCCGCCGCCGCCGTCCCATGCGCAGCAGCAGCAGCCTTCAGATCAGCCCTGGACAGCGCCACAAGCTCGCTCCCGCTCCCCTCGCGCTACGGCGGCGGCGGCGGCGGCGCCCGGGCCTCTCACCTCCCTGCCCACCTGGTGGGCTAGTCGCGCAGCTGCGGGATGGGTGGGACTGGGAGCCCAGGCACGGAGGGGTCGGCAGGGCAGCCGGGCCAGGCGGCGCGCATTCCAGCACTCACCAACACCACGCGCGCGCGCGCCGCCGCAGCAGCAGCAGCGCCAACGGCAGCCACCGCAAGGGAGACGGGCTCCGCCCACACGGTCCTCCTCGCTGCTGTTGCTGCTGCTGCAGCCGCCGCCCCGCCCCTTCCTCATGGCTCTCCCCAGCCGCCCTCTTCAGGCCAGGCCTAACAAGGGGCTGGCTGGCTAACAAGCACGAGAAGGTAAGCCCACCTCAAGGGTTTTAGCAAGGCTCCGGTGCGCTGCCAGACAGAGCCCTCGCATCAACTCACTGGCTCACCGAGTTATGAAATCCTGAGCTAATGAACCTTTCTTTCCTCCCTGTTCCTTGAAGATTCGCCTTACGAGTGGTGCCTGCCTCCCTCCCTGCCTCTCCCCTCAGAAGAACTTACATAATGCACACACGCACGTCGGGTGTTACTGGTTCCGCAGAACTTGGCTGATTTCCAGCCAAGGAGCCCCCTTAACCTGGCTCCAACCTTTCCTGACCTTCTTGGCTGCACTGTGCAAAGTGACGGTGCTAACGGTGCCACGGCAGTGAGCACTTTGCTAGTTTGGAAGCCCTGTAAAATGTTTAGCCTAACCACCCGAGAGGTGGTCTAACTCCACCTCTTCAAGAATCAGCCACTCTGTGGGCCTAGTCCTAACCAACTTTCTGGACCAATGCAGAGACTCACCCCCTCCCCCAACTGCAGAATGCATGGCACACCCTATTGGCATAGCTATATGTGCAGCAGGCCCTTTCCTTAGGCAGAGCAAATGCTTAAGGCAGCTCATGAGAATTTAAGAAGAGCCCTGCTGGATCAGGCCAAAGACCCATCTAGTCCAGCTTCTGGTACCTCACAGTGGGCCAGCAGATGCCTCAGGGAGCACACAAGACAATAAGATTTTTGCATCTCGTTGCCGCTTTCCTACATCTGGCATTCTGAAGTAGCCTACTTCTAAAATAAGGAGGTTGCACCACCCATCATAGCCTGTAGCCTGCAATGGACTTTTCCTCCAGAAATCTGTCCAGTCCACTTTTAAAGGTACCTAGGCCAGATGCCAACACCCCCTCTTGTGGCATTGAGTTCCACAGATTAATTACCTGCTGGGTAAAATATTTCCTTTTATCTGTTCTAACTCTCCCAACACTCAGTTTCAGTGGATGTCCCCTGGCCCTGGTTTTCCCTCCCTGAGGGAAAAGAACACCCCTCTATCCACTTTATCCATCCCATGCATAATTTTGTGTCTCTCAATCATGCCCCTCCTCAAGCACCTTTTTTCTAGGCTGAAGAGCCCCAGATGCTGTAGTCTTTCCTCATAAGGGAGGTGCCTCATACCAATCATTTTGGTCCTGTCTTCTGCACTTTTTCTAGTTCCACTATGGCCTTTGAGATGTGGCAACCAGAACTGTACGCAGTATTCCAGATGTGGCCTTACCATTAATTTGTACAATGACATAATATTCTCAACCCTCTTTTTAATTATCCCAATCATGAAATTGGCTGCCTTCACCACTACCGCATGCTGGGTTGACACTTTCATCAAGTTGTCCACTCTAGCCCCCCAAGATCTCTTTCCAGATCACTCGCTAGTAGTATAGCTCAGAACCCTGTAGCCTATGTGTGAAGTTTTTATGTTTTGCCTTAATGTGCATCATTTTACACTTGTCTACATTGAAATCTGCCATTTTGCTGTCCATTCCCCCAGTTTGGAGAGATCCTTCTGGAGTTCTTCACAATCCCTTCTGGTTTTCACCACCTAGCTCACTATGTAGGATGTACAATTTATAAAGCAATTAAAAAAAAAAAAAGGTGCAATAACAACTTGGAGGAGGACAAGTTTTTAAGCCAAAGCACCACTATAGAGATAGAGGGGAGAGACAACAACATATCATTCAAACGCAAGACAGAGCAAAAATGTTATAAGCCCTTGCTAAATGGGCTTCACCCTATCAACAAGAAGCAAAGCAGTTTCCCAACAAAATGTCCGCCCTGCTGTGTTTTCATACAGGCTGGTCTTGTATGCCATGTATACTGACAAGTTGCAAGCCTATGCAGGCTTATCTGGGAGAAAGCCATCTTGAACATGATTGGAGATGATATTTGGGACTGTACTGCACAAGTATTCAAATTTTAGAAGTAAATTCTACTGAATAAAGTGCAATATACTGCAATCCTGTCTATGTTGATTCATTAACTTAAAACAGGACTTACTTCCAAGTAAGTGCCAAGGATTGTAGTATAATGGCCCAAATCGATTCAAATGACACACTAACAGCACACAGATACTGGCAGGATACGTGTCAAATCATTTTTGTTTCGTCAGCCCCATGTCTCCATAGCAGTGCTTTGTTTATAAATAGTTGCCCTCCTCCCATTGGTGTCTGTCTGTTTTTTCCCCTTATTACAATTTTATTTATTTGCATATATATTGTCTATTTTTAGTCTAAATTGTAAACCGCCTTGGGCATTTGCTGTGTCATAGGAAAAGCAGGATGGAAATCTTTTAAATAAATAAATGTACAAGTGAATCTTGAGGATAGGATTAGACTGTACTGTAAGATAATGAACAATGAGCCAGGAAAACCCAGGCTTCATTAGGTAGCCACAAGGAAGCCAAGCTAAATCACTTTGGTTCATTCACATCACAATCCTATGCATGTCTACTCAGAATTAACTCCCATCTTGTTCAATGGGGCTTACTCCCAGGAAAGTGTGTTTACGATTGCTACCTCATTGTCTCTCATCCTTGGTCTGCAATATCAAGGAAATATGGCCTACTTTATAGGGTTGTTGTAAGGAATACTGAAGTTATGTATGCGAAGCACTTTGAACACGCTAAGAAATATTCTAAACTCACAAATGCATGTAGTGCTCAGATACGTTAGTTGACCCTTGAACCCAGTTTTTACTGCCTCAGATACTAGAGATAGGCAGAGAAAGTAGAAAGGTCTAGGGAGGAGGAGGGGAAAAAATGGGCCTAGGAAAAAAAGGAGCCAGGGAACAGAACCAAAGAAGATTGAGGGAAGTTGAGATTCAGAAAATTAGGATTATTTTGGTAAATTTGCCAGGTCTTTGAAGGCTCAGACACAGGGCAGATCTTGTGGCCTGAGGGGTGGTGCCTGTGAGAACAGAGTGATTTTTTTTTTTTTTTAAGTAGGAGCTCTCAGGCTTTTCCTGTCTGATTTCCAGTGCAGAATTATTTCTCTTTTTTCATGTGTTTTCAAAATAGATTTGTTATGACTGTGTTGTATGTGTTGCTGAGTCACTCTCCCCCACAGGAAGATACCTACACTGAAGAACATGCTGGGAAAGAAAAATAGTTTAAACTTCAGAACAGGAGACAATGCTGGGAATGAGTTTCTGTGGAAAATATGTGCCCCCTTGTGTCTGTCTCTGAGGTTTAACTCTTTCCCCTTCATACCCTGAGAAGCAGGTCAAGCCCTGAGAACTGGCAACTTTACCATTAAGGGAGAGAATTCTCCAGAGCGAATGAGGGAAAAGAAGATCAGAGTGTTATGTATGAGAGGAAAAAGAAAATATGGAAAAAGTGTGGGAAGAGAAGAGAGGGACACCTGGCCAGGAGCTGCAAGATGAAAAATCTCATATTTCTTTGAAATAATCAGCCATGTTTTGGAATGCAGGCCAAAAATATAAATGAGTCTCTATTAAATGCTTCTGGCAGATGCTGAAAGGAAACTCTCAGAAACTTGCCTGAAAGATTAGTTTTGATATGGGCTAACATAGTCGTAGGCAGACTCGTGGGAGGATTTGAATTAAATTAGAAAGAAGTTTTTCTGCCATTGAAAAAGGCAATGCTTTAAATGTGGGTCTGCCCAGTGATGTCATTCAGGGGGAACGGACCAGAACGGGTGTTCCGGATCCTAACGGGCTCCGTGGCTGGTTCCGGGTTCCCGACAAGTGCCAATCAAAAGTGAGTTCCTGTTCCTAAATCATTTGAATGACACCACTGGGTCTGCCCCAAATCACGTAGTATAATATATATACCTGTAGTATATCTCCCCATAGTTTCTCCCAGCTGGTTTTCTGCTGTGCTTTCATTTAAGATACTCAGGCTGCAGAATGTTTTACAATGGACAAGCCTTGTGATGAGAAGAGAGGGATGGGCAAAACTGTCACTGGGCTAGGTTCAGATAACATATGAATATACAAAGTTCCAAAAGCAGCCCTTCAGTTTCTAATTAATGTATTCTATATCCCAGCTTTCATTCTTGCAGAGCTGATGTATTGCAGGCTGAGCTACAGTAATGCTTTCTGACTGTCTGGGGTTGTCCTTGAAGACAGTCCAGAACCTTCATTTAGTTCTACATATGGCTATCAGGGTTCTGATTGGCTTTGCTCAATAATATCATATTACACTAATCCTGTACTGGCTTCACTGCTTGTCAGTTTGCCTCTGGACTCAATTCAAGATGCTTGGGCTTTTAAACCACTTGGACTTGGACCAGAATATCTCAAGAATTGCCTCCTCACCCTGTGGGCCTGCTGAAGAACACTGCTCTGTGTTGGAAACCCTTTGAGCCCCCGCCTCTCCATTGAATGAAAGTGGATGGGCAGTCAGGAGAGGGCTTTTTCAGCTATGGCATCCTAACTTTGGACAGTCTCCCTAAAGAAGTACACCTGGCTTCATCCCTGCTAGCTTTTAAATGGCTAAGGAGGCAAACCTATTCCAATGTGGTTCTCCAGATGTGTGATTGATTGGGATTAAAATAATCACTTCAGGTGTTTTATTCTGCTGTTTTAATTTGTTTTAATGTAATGGTTTTAAGATGTTTGTGATTACTCTTTATATCTTCTATCTGTAGTAATCATAATAGCTAAATAGCCTTGCACAGCTTGCTTTCTTCTTCTGTAAACATTTCTCTTCGTGGTATAATGGAGAGTACTTACAGAAGTGAGTTCTATGATGGGGTGAGGGGGAAAGGTCTACTCCTAAACAAAATAATAAAAACATTCCCTTGGGCACATCCCAGCCCTTTAGGCATACATAAAACAGCTCTTGGATCTTATACAGTTAGCTTTAGTTTGAAGAAATCAATGTATGTTTCTACTGCACTTATATTTTCCATTTTATTCTACAAAAAGAATAAAAAGCAAATTCTACAGCCTGGCTTATGTATCTTTTGCCATTTTTTAATTATATAAACTCTTAAACATTGAAAATCACAGCCTTTTGTGGTTTTACATCTTTTTATCTTTAGCATACAAAGGATTTCCCCCCCTTAAAAACCAGTCTAGCCTGACTTTGTAACTTTTGCGCGCTTTAAATTAGACAGACCAGCCCTCTACCACTGACTGTGCTAATGCTTTTGAAAGGTATTATTTGTTTTTCAAAGGGTGCTGAATGTGACTGGGGTGCAGGGGTGGGGTGGGGTGGGGTGGGGGTGGGGAAGAGTTCTGTTTTAAGAAGCTTGAGTCATTTCATGTTTGTACATTTGCATAACCTACAAAGGGGCCTGTAGAAGGCTGCCCTACTCAGGAAAGGGGGAGCATGAAATGATATTAATATGTATAAAACCTGTATGTATGATTAATGTTATTCTGGATAGTGCAGTTCAGCTTCTCATTCCACTAAATTCATTCCACTGCTCATGCTTTTCTGAAGAGTGTGAAATTTAAAGAGCTTTGTTCCAACCAGCCTTCATTCAAGCTTCCTATGGAGGGAATAAGTAGAGATATTGAAATATTGAGTTTTGAGCACTGGAGGGAGTAGCCAGCATGCTTCTGGCAAGCAACATCAGCTACATCGGGTGTTCCAAGCATGCTTGCTTCCAATACTTTCTCTCAGCTTCCATTACACTCAGCCAAAATAACTATCTCTTCCAGAGTCTCCAGCAGAGGCTGTTTGTCTTTTTCATTCTTAGGAGGGCAGAATCTCTAAGGCTTGGGCCCCTTCTCCTCAAGTAGGACTTGAGGGTCCTAATTGAGTCTCCCATTCAATAAGTTTCTTGAGCCATTAACATTTGTTTAACCCTGTTTTATCCATTCCATGCAAGGGAATGAAGCATTGCCTCAGGGCCTGGCTCTAGTGCCAGGCTCATTTACCAACTCCAATCCCAATCTCACAACATTAACCCCTTTCCCAGGGAAAATTGTTGTTGACTGCAGACATTCTGCCTAGTGGTGTATGAGAGAGAGAGAGAGAGAGAACACGAACAAATGAAGAGATTAACAACACATGTTTCCATCATCCCCAGTACCAATCAGGTTAAATGATTCCTCTTTTCCTTTAGCTTCTTCAGAGCACCAGCACAAAAGGCAAATGTCAGATAAGCATCATTTGGGCTCTCAGCATACAGACAGAATACTCTTTGGCTGATTCATCATCCCCCCAGTCCCCATTCTTAGGCAATCCCTAGGATGATGAGTTTAACTAACCTGGTTAAGTTGAGGCTTTATGAATTGCAATTCAGCTGCATGGCTGAATCACAGAAAGAGCCAATTTCCCCTTACAACCCGTTTTCCAAATACAAGCAGATCTTAACAGCCAGAATAACACTATATAGCAAAATCCCCTTAACAAAGTTTTCCTGCGGCCCAGACTTCAACCCTCTCCTCATACAGCATTAGCCAAACAATTCTTGTCATTAGTCAAAAACTCTAAAAATCACTTAAAAATCACTTACTCCCAGCTCTAAAGCTTGCCTTTTCTTCAGTGCTTCTCTACTATAATTAGCATTGCCATGAAGAGCAAAAAGGAAGTCTAATCATCCTCGCTTTCATTGGTAAATGGTGGGAAGGGTCTTTTTCTTTTTTCCTTTCACTGCTCTGGGGCTGATTCTTGGGCCACTGCTTTGAGTCACTCTGCCAGTCTGGGGGTTTCCACAAGCCTTTATCTGGGGGTTTCTGGCACAGAACCAGCTGGGCCAACCTACTCAAGCCCTCTGGAGAAATCCCCTTTTCATCATTTCAAACATTTATACAGGTCACTATCTCAAACAGAGACAAGCAGGCTTCCAGTCTCTTGCCTTCATAACTTACCAACTTCTGACATATTGCCATTCCATACTGGGCACTTCACAGCTGGGGATCAGGGGCAGGCTTGGCCTCTTGCAGGAGATGAACCAGCCAGGCTCTCCTCCTCCTCATGACTCTTCAGGCTCTGATTCACGGTTGCTCTAATATCCTCTATAACTTGCAGACATTGTTGATGCATAGCATTTGTCTTTGCTTCAGAACTGTGCATATTGGCTTTAAGTGGCTCCAGACTGGCTTTGAGTTCTTTTCTGCACTTGTCTTCGCTGTTTCAAGGCCTCTGTTTGCTGATTTCATCAGCTTCATTTGTCCTAAGAGTGCTGATTTTCCTTGTGCCTTCGTGGCTCACAACAGGGCATACTTTTTATCCAAGGAAATATTATCCTCCTTCACACCATTCTTAAGTGATCCTGCACCACTGCTCCAAGCAGTGAGACGTTCCAGGAGCTGCAGTGCAGCTGGGGTTCAGGTTTCCTGTGGAGGAGAAATCACTGAAGGCTTATCGTATCTTTGTAATATTTGCTGTGTTTACAAACATTCAGGTATGAGCATTGGAGGGAGGAGGCAGCATACTTCTGGCAAGCAACATTAGCTACATGGGTGTTCCAAGCATGTTTGCACCAGCTCTTTCTTAGCTTCCATTCCAGTCTCAGCCAGAATAACTCCTAACACTGTCTCTTCCAGAATCCCCAGCACCTGCCCTTTGTCTTTCTCATTCTCAGGAGGGGTGGATTCACCTAAGCCTTGATCACTTTTCTCAGGTTAGGTGGATATTCTTGAGGGTCTTTGTTTGACCTTCTCTTGTCCTTCCCATGCATTCTGGCCTAGCATTGCCTTAGGCCAGGGCCTGGCTCTAGTGCTGTTCATATCTACAGCATTCAATCCCAGTTGCAGAACAAGATGTTATTTTAAAAATGCAAGTTCCTCTTCCCTCTGCCTCCAGGCAGGGTTGTCACAAGAGGGATACGCCCCTCCAGTGTCTAGATTTCCCTTGGCTCCATGGTGAAAAGGGGATTGTTGGCCAAGCAACAAGGACCCAATCCAGCCTCAAGAGTTCAGTGGCAGGGAAGGGTTTGTCTCACCTTCCTGGCTGTGAGCCACTACTACTGGGCAGCCCTCAAGTAGGCTGCCAAGCCTGTTTCATCACTGGTCCTGAATTCCTTATGTAGCTCTGGGCCCACCCCCTCTTGCACCACCTCTTATCAACCCTCACCCCTACTCCTGCTCTACCCGACACTGCCCCAGGGTGGAGAGATCCTTATCCTGCAATGAGCTATTAAAGGTTTTCACCTCCACCTTCTTGCGTATCAAATATGTGCTTGGGTCCACTGTCACTGTGCATACTACCAGCTTGCTGATTGCTGATTTCTGGTGGTATGGCTCCTTCCTGGAGACTTGGCCTGTACTTGCAAGGATTCAAAGGAGGCCAAGTCATACCTGGCATTGTGCCCTGGCAGCTCAGGGAATGGTGGGTGGGCCAGACATGAATCCATGCTTTGATGGCAGAGCACCTGTTGCTGCACCCCTGCCAGGGGTTTGATGGGGCGCCTGGGGTTCCCAAAGTGTTGTAGAGAGTCCAGAAGCAGACATTAACATACAGAATAAATCATGCATAATACTATGTGTGGTACTATATCAGTATTGGAAGCAATGAGAGATATTGTAGCGGGCTTGTACTTTCCTCTGTTTGTGTTCTGTGCTGTGGTTGCCTGGGAGGAGAGGCATTTTTGTGTATTTTATTTCAGCTTCAGACAGGGAGATAAAAGGTCAGCTCAGGAAAGAAAAACCAAGTAACGGTCAAGAAATTGGGGGAAAAGGGGGTTGAGAAAATGGTAAGTTCAAAACCCCATTTTGAAAATCAATCAATCAAGTATTTATATACTGCTTTTCAACAAGAAGTTCACAAAGCGGTTTACAGGCAAAAAATAAAGTTAATGGCTCCCTGTCTCAAAAGGGCTCAAAATCTTAAAAAAATGCAGAATACCACCAGCAATAGCCACTAGAAAAGACACCGTGCTTGGGTGTCTTTAATTGAAAATTTAAAAATCTGGCCATCTAGGTGGATAAATGTAGGAAGCAGTGTCAGTGGTATCTTATATAAGTTGAGCTGAAGCAGAGCAAGAAACGATTGCTAGACTTGGAAAGAAAGACCAGAGTGAGCTGCTGAAGGTTGGGGTCTATAAGGAAAGGCAGACTGCTAAGTGGTGCCTGCCTCTCTGTTCCTGTTTCATACTTTAAACAAGGCACCTGGGAATAACTGAGAAAGGTAGATCATCGGCTCCACCCCGGACTAGGGGAAGGAAGAAGGCTGTGCTTTAGTGGAGTCAGCTGTACAACTTGGTGATATTGGGAACAACCACAGGAGGGAAGAAGCAAGAAGAAGGCTAGGAAAGCTGTTATTGGCTCACCTTCCCTCGTACTCATGACACAGGCAATGACACATAGGCATTATAATGTAAGGTATGACATTTTATAGGGATTGCCAAGCGCTTGTGCAGTAATACAATGGAAAGTATTTTGAAGGAAAGAGCTGAAGAAGATATAGAGATGGCATACAAAATAATTTCTGGTATAGATCATGACTGAGATGTTGTGCACAACCTAGCAAAAGTTAGCTGTGATCAAGGATCAATTCAAATGAAAAATTTCCAATCTCTTATCTGTGTTAGGAGCTTGGTTGTGTCCCAGAAACTTGCACGCTCTTCTTCGCTTCCCTTTTCTGAGCTAACCATGCTTCAACAAATGCAAGGCTGGGGTGGGAACTAGCAGAAGAGCAATGGCAGGAGGGAGTGCAGTTCATTATTTTATACAGTTTTATGTCCTGTTCCCCCCCCCGAGGTTTGGCTATCTTGCTCAAGTGCTGAGCTCCAGTGGCGTAGCTAATGAAAGTGTAGCCCAGTGCCAAGGGTCGAATGATGTCCCAGAAGTGATGTCAGAACAGGAAGTAATGTTACTTCAAAAGTGATAGCACGCCAGAGCTCCTTTAAAAAGGTTAAAAATGGGGGGGAACCCGCATCTTCCCCCCAGCAGCATTCCCCTCCTGCTGCCCCAAGCCCGCAGTCACCCCCAACAGTGGCATAGCTAGGTCATTTAACACTCGGGGCCCACAAATTTTTAACATCCCCCTTATATAACAAAACCATTCATTCATATTTTTCACATTTTTATACTACCCTTCTTCTAAGAAGCTCAGGGTGGTGTGCATCGTTCCTCCCTTTCTTTTGTCCATTTTAAAAGTTACCTAACCAGAGATTTTTACAGTTGTATTTTCATTTTCAGTTTTTTGGTCATAACCTTCGATAGAATGAAGTTATTTACACTGCAGTTTATTTTATTTCATTTTGCATTAATTTACCTTTCCAACAATATATAAAATGATGATTGTTGTTGTTGTTCAGTCGCTAAGTCGTGTCCGACTCTTCGCGACCCCATGGACCATGGGGTCAAAAATCAAAAAATCAAAAAATGATGATTACCCCTGCTAATTGGGCAAGAGGCACTTTCTCAAGTGGTGTTCCTCTTATGTTTAGCAGGGGGAGAGTAATTGTCCCTCTTCACCCCTGTGCAGTCTTTCTAGTGGCTGTTGCTGGTGGTCTGCCTTTTTTTTTTTTTTTAGATTGTGAGCCTTTTGGGACAGGGAGCCATTTAACTTTATTATTATTACTATTTGCCTTAAACCACTTTGTGAACTATGTGTTGAAAAGCGGTATATAAAATACCTGTTGATGGATTGATTTATATTATTCATGCACACCAAAGTTTTCAACATTTTGGCCAGTAGTGTCAAGCTCAGCTTGTTGCCCCTCTAAAGCTTGTTGCCCAGTGCAATTACACCCCCTTCACTTCTTTAGCTATGCGCCTGCTAAACTCTATGTATTTTGAAATCCCTGCCGAGTTCACTTGATTTGGAATCAGTGATAACAACAGTGGATTATGTTCTGTGCTTGTAATAAGCCACTCTGTCTTGGTTTTAGTCTTCACCCTCTCACCACCCATAGGTTAATATATAAAAAAAACAATGGATCACATTGTGTGTCTAGTGCACTTCTTGAATTGTTGGACAGCCTATGAAGATAATAAAAACAGGGATAACACACTTCAGATTATTTCCCAAGGTTAATGTGTGATGTATAGATTATTGCAGTAAGTATCCCCATAGCACATGAGTGTGCTCTAGCACATAGCATAGCAATTACATGTCTCAGGGTTGGTCTCATTCTCCCTTGTTTGGTGAACTAAATCATGACGTAGAGAAAACTGTAGATTATACACAGGAGGCATTGTCTTCACTGGAAACAAAAGCGATGCCGCCTGGTACAAAAAAACCATGTGCCACATTGAATTTTTTCCCTCAGGTGCTACTTACGTAGGTTGCAGCTAATTCATTGGATGAAAGAGTCATGACTCCATGCCCGAGTTGAGTGCATTGCTGCAAAACTCCCACAGGGTATTTGGCCTCAGGATACACTTCTGGTATAGAAGCCATAAAATGTGCACTGTAAACCAATGAAATTAGGCAATCTGTTCTACATGCATAGCCTATGATCACTTAGACTGCCATAACATAATGTAAGACTATGGTAAACAAATGGAGCCTCTAAGGATGCAATCCTAACATGGAGTTAGGCCAGCACAAGTCACTTGTGCCGGCCCAGGAGTGTCACAAACGCACTATAAAGTGCATTAGGACCACTCTTGGAATCAGGAAGGCCGGCACATGGAAGCCATTTATGGTGCGCTTGTGACACACCTGGGCTGGCCCAAGTGATTTGTGCTGGCCTAACTCCAGGTTAGGATTTTGCCCTAAGACAGTGATAGCAATGTGATAGGGGACGTGGTGGCACTGCGGGTTAAACTGCTGCTACTGGGCTTTCTGACCAAAAGGTTGGGAGTTCAAGACCATGCAACGGAGTGAGCTCCCGTTGCTTGTCCCAGCTCCTGCCAACCTAGCAGTTCGAAAGCATCTAAAAATGTGAGTAGATAAATAGGTACAACTTCGGTGGGAAGGTTAACGGCGTTCTGTGCACTACGGCCAGTGGTGGGATTGAGGGGGAACGCGGGGGGACGGAGTTCCACTTGTTGGAACATTGGCTGGCTCTGTCCACTTGCTGACGTCGGCTGGCTTCTGGCTATTTTTTTCTCCGTGTTTTTTTTTACGTTGTTTTTCTTCGGTTGTGCGCGCACTCCGCCCCCAGTTCTGCAACATTTGAACTGGAGGTGGCGGGACACCGGCATTGGCGGCGGCCCGGCATCGGCAGCGGCGGTGGGAGACGGCAGCAGGTAGGCCTGGGCTCCCTCTGCGGCATGGCCTGCCTTCTCCCCGTTCCCCCTCGTTCTCCCCGTCCCCCTTCCCTCCCGAAGCAGTAAAAACAGCCCAGCTGGCTGGCTCTGCGGCGTGGCCTGCCTTCTCCCCATTCCCCCTCATTCTCCCCGTCCCCCCTCCCTCCCGCAGCAGTACGAAAGAAGAATGTTGTGGAATGGTTGGTCTAGTTTTTGGGGCTTGCTAGCCCACCTAAAAATGCACAGATGCCTGCTGAAACTGTTGTGGAGTGGTTGGTCTAGTTTTTTGGGTGCCAATTTACAGTTCATGTCATTTTATTGTGTTACAATGACAGCACTTCCTGCTTGACGATGTCACTTCCTGCCACAACATCACTTCCGGCTATGACCTCACTTCCTGCCACAACATCACTTCCGGCTATGACATCGCTTCCGGTGGGCAGGTCCTGACATAAGTGCCAATCAAAAGTGATTTCCCCTTGCTAAATCATTTAGATCCCACTACTGACTACGGCATATAGTCATGCTGGCCACATGACCACGGAAGCTTGTCCTCGGACAAACGCCTGCTCTGCAGGCTTAGAAACAGAGATGAGCAGATAAGACCATTCGGTCACGACTAGACCATTCGGTCGTGGGGAAACCTTTACCTTTAGTGATAGCAAACCTTTTGGTGAGTCAAACATTCAGAAAATGCTTAACTTGGCCTGATTCACCACTCCTTCCTGCCCCATCCCTGACCCATTCCACCCATCCTGTACCACCCCATGTGGCCTTATCTGCTCTGGCTGGTCTTTGGCCATCTGTGAACATGTAGGAGGCCATTTAATTCAAGCTTCCCCCAGTGGCCTGGCAGCGTGTGTAGGCAGAGGCTGCTTTGCAAGTTGCAACTACCTGTTTTTATCTGCAGCACCTCATCCTGGGTTCTTGGTCACACAAACGTGACAAAGCGTTGGGAGATGGGGAAGGAATGTTGGGGATTGGTTTTGGTATGTTCCTCTGAAAATTTATTCATGGGCATGCTGAAATTGGAATGATCTTCGTATAAATATTATGGAGGGACATTGATTTTTAAATTTGATTATTGCAGTCCTAGGTTGACTGGTTTGGCACCACAGTCGATGGAGCAAAGAAGGAATGACTCAGGGAAGACTAACAATGCAAAGTGCTGCTTGATCACTTACTAAACTCTAACCTCTTACAAAAACAGTCCAGTGAATATTCCAAGCCTGGTCTGACGCAGACTGAAGAAGAAGGAAAGGCTATTCATTGTCATTTGTACTCTGCAAAGTAGGATTGTCATTTGACACCCATACAACTGACACAGAAATCTTTTGAGAATGCCTTCCCCTTCTCTGGGTGGAGATGAAGAAGAAACAGAGGTGGAGAAGCTGCGGGAGAGGGTGGATCCGGCAGCGCTGGATCCTATGCACTCTAGAATCACCCTTATCACTCCTTTTCTCTCCCCTCGGACTTGCAGCAGCGAAATAGCTGCCACAAGTTTAAGGAGACCCTTTGCAAAGCAGAAGGCTTATGGAGAGGTAAGGGAATCTAAAGCTCCTTTCCACTTCCGAAGCCTCCCAATTCCCCGCCCCCTCCTCGCTGAATACAGCACACCTTTTTTCCTTGATACTACATGGGGGGGGGGTGGGGGGAGAGGATTGGACTGTAAGGAAAATACAGATGTACATTGAGAGAACTGTGCCTGCTGCTGAAAGTCTCTGAAATTTCTACTTCTTGCATTGCTGAATGGCCACATTGCTTTTTCATTTACAATTGGCTTACTGATTCAGCTGTGCAAGCAGAAACTTCAAAGCCACCTTTGGCTGCACATGTCGTTCTCTCCCATGCATGCAATGGTTTAAAAAAAAATCAGCCCTTGGCTTCAGCAATCCTAAACAGACTCATGCCTGATCCCATGTAGTGGTAAGCATACCCAGCCCATTAAACCACTTAGCTGTGGTTATTATTATAATAGCTGTGGTTTTATTATTATTACTATTTGCCTGTAAACCGCTTTGTGAACTTCATGTTGAAAAGCGGTATATAAGTACCTGTTGATTGATTGATTGATTGATTGATTGATTGATTGATTGATTGATTGAT
>JAJKFI010000152.1:110534-127185 GCA_029204185.1 Lerista edwardsae | reverse complement strand
GATTGATTGATTGATTGATTGATTGATTGATTGATTGATTGATTGATAGTATCAGATTGTTACTAGATAGTAAGTCTAGTTGACCTCAGTGGACATACTTCTTAGCAAATAGGTATGGGAGACAGCTACAAAGTCCAAGAAATCACAACATGTTTATCTTGTATTTGTCATTAAAAGCATTTTCCCAACTACAGTGAACCCTTGAATGTCTCATGCTTATAGGCACTGCAATGCATGTTTTTGAATGGGATCTAGGTGAATGCTGGTGTATATTGCAAAAATTACCAAAGGAGAAGGAACAGTTCTTATGAAAATTGCACTGGGGAAAGGTATGCTGGTTGAACTTCTCAAGGGTTTTTGTGCAATCCTAACCTGGAGTTAGGCCGGCACAGTAAGGCCAGCTGAGTTTAAGGGCCACTGTAAAGTGCATTTGGACCCCTCTCGGAGTGAGGGAGGATGGCACATGTCTGTGTGCTGGTCTCTCTGATTGCGAAAATGGTCCAAACATACTTTACGGTGTTCCTTGTGCCAGCCAAACTTTGCGGGCCTAACTCCAGGTTAGGATTGCGTCCTCAGTCATGTGCATATGAACTGTATCAGAATTGCAGATTGAGCTCCCCAGGCTGCTTCAGTTCTTATAAATTGGGTTCCTTGTGAAATCTATTATATGTTATTTCTGGCCCTGAGCAGAGATGGGCAGGCCCTTGTGCCTGTAGTTTATAGCAATATCCATATTACTTTTTCAGAAGCACAAAGGTCTTTAGATTTGTAAGGGACCTGACTTCTTATGTCTTTCACTTTCCTAGCCAGTGTCAGTAAAATATTTGGGATAGTTAATGACTTCTTCAATACTTTTACTAATATTAAAGTACATCTTATGAAAATTTAATACATTGACAACACAACCCTATGCATATGTACTCAGAAGTAAGTCCCATGTTGTTGAACAGGGCTTAATCCAGTGGTGTCATCTACTCTCTCGCAAGCCGGAACGCTGGGCGGGACTTGAGTGATTGACAGCCCGTCGACTCACTTCCGGTTTCTTCGCGCGCCCCGCGCGGCTTTCCCTCGCCTCGGAGGGGGCGCCTGCTCGCCCAGGCACCCGGCGCGCCCCCCACCCATCCCCCCTGGCGAGCAGGCGCTCCCTCCGAGGCGAGGGAAAGCCGCGCGGGGCGCGCGAAGAAACCGGAAGTGAGTCGACGGGCTGTCAATCACTCAAGTCCCGCCCAGCGTTCCGGCTTGCGAGAGAGTAGATGACACCACTGGCTTAATCCCATGAAAATGAGTGTTGGATTGCAGCCTAAATAATATAGTAAATATATTGAGGGTGCAATCCTAACTTGCGCAGGGGCAAGCAGGCTAACAGGCCTGCGCTGCATCCAAGCACAGGTAAGAACTGTGCTGGAGCTCACCATGGGGCAGAGGAAGTATTGCTCCTTGCCCCAGGGTAAGCCCCAGCCGGGATAATGGGGCTCCTTGGATCTGTGCCTGCTGTTTAGCAGGCACAAGTCCAAATGCCCTGCTGTGGCCCGGACCAGGGTCACGCAGCCCAGGGATGGGATTAGGATATTACCTAACAGCCAGATCCTGATTCCACCACCCCTCCCTGTGTCACCCCGCCTGCGGGTCTGCTCTCCCTCCTCCCTGTTCTTCCCTACCACCTTCCCCCTGCCCCAAAAAGACCCCGTGCTGGCTGAACTTGGCCAACGTGGAACCAACTTACCCTACAAGCCCTGCGGCTCAGCCAGTGCTCCTGTATGCGTCAGCCCAGCGTGTCTCATGCTGGCACGAACATAGCATGTTTGCAACAGTAATGAGCCAACACAGATGACATGCGTCAGCCCAAGGGGGGGAGTAGGATGGCGCTGTAACTGGATTAGTTGTGTTTATTTCAGTGCTTCACAGCAAGTAATTAAGCTGTTCCCCAATCTGCCATGTACATTTGGACCCTCTCATCACAATATATCTGGTTATAGATCTGATCGTGATTGCTTAACCTATCAGAAACTGCATACAAATCTCTTGCAGAGCCCCTATGTGAAGGGGCTTTTAGGACAGAGCAAGATACTACCCAAAACATGGGGCTGCCTATCAAAAATAACTGCCCTGTATCATGAATCCATTCCTTTTCATCACATTGGATAATTGAAATGTGTAACACTATCATGTTATCACATCAGGTTTTTCCATTACTATGACACTCTACGTGGAAGCCAGTGGTGTGGAATAGGGCAACGGGAAAGCACCAAAGTGAGTCATGTCATTTTATAGACAGGTTGAATATCCCTTATCTGGACAGCTTGGGACGGGAAGGTGTCTGGATTTCAGATTTGTCTGGATTTTGGAATAATTGCCTAAATATCAGAAATGCTTGCTCTTTTCCCTGTTACTCATATGGGTGTCTGCTGACCTCTTTGGCGTTTTTCAACAATGTCTGTACAGGTACACACCACAGAGCAGAAAATAGAACTTACAGCCTGTACCTGGACTGTAATGTGGCACTGAGCACAAAAGACTTGCTGCTCACGCTACAGAAAACAATACACAAATGCTCCTTGTATTCACACTGCGTTCACACTTCACAAGTGCCCCTCCTGCAGACTGCAATGTGCTGCCTTCTCCATTCTGCATTTTGCCACTTTCTGCATTCCCAGGAGTCACAGCACAGCCGGCTTCCTCAATTGGAAGGAATACAAAAAATTCCTGCAGGCTTGCTGAGCACATGCAAAATTGATACAGCCGGCATAGCGCTGAATTGTGCCCCATAATGCATTGCACTATGGCTTGCAGTTGAAAAAAAATCTCTGCTGGCTTCCTCGCTGGGTTGCTCTATGTGAAAACTGTGTACAACAAAAGGTTTGCTGCTCATGAGTAGCACTGGGCATGTGCAGAAGAGGTGGGGAAGTTTTTTTTTTTTAAGTATTTGACAACAGTATTCACATTTCAGACTCTTCCAGGTTTTGTAATGTATCTACCGTAATGTATGTTACAAAGAGAGGGAGCAATGTGGGTTTATTGTCTAGTTCTATACAACAAAGAAGAAAATCTAGGTCAGCTGTACATTCACAACAAATGCATAGATAGGAGAGCTACTGGGATTGATCGACGTTGTCAGTACATGTAATATGCATCTTCATCTATTCTAGGGAATATTCAATTCTTTTTTTAAACCAGCTCAGTAAACCGCATTAGCAACTGCTAAACAAATTAATGGCAAGGCACCCCCCACCCTTACAGAGCTGCTGCTAACAGCCCTGTCTAGTTCAGGCTTCAGAGTTTGAAATCTGATCAGTCCCTGAAGATAAATGCTGTTTGCTTCTCTGTCTTGTTCCTCAGATGCAAGATGTTTCAGTCACAGTGCATTCACTGTCAGTTCCCTGCTGACTCTCCAGCAACAGATGGGTTATCAATTAACATTTAACCACAAAAGCTATTGAAACGCAGAGAGAGATGCTCAGGAATGCAGTGATCTTGGCAGAGGCAAAGCAGCAAAGGTGTGATAATTCCAGTGTTGCTGGGGCATATCAGGCCAGATCATGAAGATCATTCTCGGAGGCTTTGGGGCCAAACAATTGTTTGGGGCTTATCCTTAGGTTAAGCTAACAAATTTATCCTTTTTTATGCCCATAGCTTATGCTTTCCAATTCGTACTGAGAAAATTAATAAAACCAACAAATAAGATGCTTCCCAGCTTAATTCCAGAAGGCAACTGAAAAAGTTCCTGACACTTTAGCTTCAGCAGGGCTCCTTATGACCAATTCCATAGGCCAGGAAAAGAATTCAGACATTGGTGCTTTCCTCCCTGTTTGCCTGGGAGCAGGACCTATGGAGCCCAGCTTCCCTCTCTCCCACTACACACCATCTGAAGAGGTAAGGCCAGTTTGATTCCCAGTGTTATTCAAACTGTGGTTCGGGACATACTTGGGTCTCAACCTGATGTCAGGTGGGTTGCGGAAAGCTGGGGGCAGCCATCTTGGAAACTGCAGAACTTACTCTTGTTCTATTGCTTTTGTGTTAACAGTTTGAATTTTCAAGTAAGGGGTTTTTTTTAAATTTTGTTTTTAATTCAGTGCTTTTACATCATATTTTGTCCTCATCTTGCTTTCTGTCAGGGAGGTTTCATGGTTGTACAATTGCTGCAGTCCAAGAATGCCAATCTGCATTTCAGGAGTGCCATGTTATTATGTTATAATGACAGCACTTCCAGCTTGATGATGTCACTTCCTGCCACAAAATCACTTCCAGGTTAATGGCATCACTTCCGGTGGGTCCCAACAAGAGTGCCATTTTAAAAAGTGGGTACTTTAAAAAGTAGTATTCAAACTAAAAAGTTTGAATACCACTGCCCTATCCAGTTCCTTAAGATAGGCTTTGGTATCCTTTGGTAAGATAGTTCCTTTGGTAGGCTTCTTATGAAGGTGCTATGGCTAGCCACTTCCTTTAGGCTGACATATAATAAATTATAGATATCCCATGATATCCCATGATATAATATAATTAATTGCCCAGGACCTTGTTCAGGTCTCTGCCTTGGAGGTCAGTTGCTAGGAACAGGATTGGCTGCTTCCTCAGGGCTAAAGGCAGTGGCAGGGTAAGGAAGCGTGTTGCGCTCAGTCAAATGGCAGGGAACCCATTTGACTGAGCCAGGCTACGTATGAGAATACAGAATAGTAATGACATGTAACGAGAACCAGCCTGCTATTAAGTCAAGCAGAGCCTTGTAGAGAGACAGAGAACTGTCACATCTTCTGAAAACTTCCAGTGGCTTGATGCAGAAGGCAAGAATAAATAAGCAAATGACTGAATGCAAAGCAGATTGCAGCTGCATTTTGAATGGACTGGTAGTCTTAATCTGCATAAGGCAGTTTGGTATAAACAGGCCTGCTCCAAGGCATAGCTGTGCTTGTGGCACCGGAAGCTCCACCAGTGGCACACAAAGTTGTGTGGCACCAGAAGCTCCCCTCAGGCACCAGTGGCACACAAAGTTGTGTGGCACCAGAAGTTGCCCCAGACATAGTGCCCCCAGGCAAGTGAAGGGCACTTGACCCAAGTTGACCCATGCTGTTCTCTCTCTCTCTCTCTCTCTCTCTCTCTCTCTCTCTCTCTCGGTCACAAGGAGTCTAGGGAGTCAGTAAGAAGAGGAGACAATCTCAGCAGTTGGTAGCAGCTCCTCCCAGGCTGAGAATTTATCATTTGTCAGCTCTCAGCCTTGTAAGACCAGCAGCTGTCATTGCTATTTCCTCTTCCTGCTCAGAATCCTTCGAGGCATGGAGCTTCGAGGGTTCTGAGGAGTCAGCAGGAACAGGAAGCAGCATGACCAATTGTTCCACTTGGACCAAGAGTCATGCCCAGTCTTTCTTCTTCTCACTGGCTCTATGGAAATAGGCAGGAAAAGGTAGTGATGGACCCAGCTCAGGATAGGCAGGTGCAGGATATCTGCCAAGCACACCCTGCCAACCCACCTCCTCCTCCCAGCCTCACTGCATGAAGTGGCCACATCACCCCATTCCTTGGGTGGGCTCACTGTGGGCTAGAGTTCACCCACTTCACAGAGTTAGCAAAATAAAGTGTGCATTAGAAAATACCAAATGGAAAAAAGTACAGGAGGTCATTGTCAGAAAATGGAAATAAGAAGAGAGGCAAACCACAAGATGGACATTTATGTTTACAGAATTAACAGAGACAGAGCAATCCAAGCTTGCCCCTGAGCCCATGCAATTCCTTTGAGCTGGCTCCTGAGTATCACAAATGTGCTGTAAAGCATGTTCATAACTACTTTGTTACCGGCTAGGCACAGACATGCACTGCCTTGCCAGAGCTGGATCCTGCCCTGGAGATGGTGAGTTTGTGCTGGGCAGGCTGGCTCAGGAGGTGGGAGAGGGTGGCAAGAGGGTGGAATGGAGATGGGGGGACGTTATTAGGCAGAGGGAGGGCAGACTGGGAGGCGAATTGGCCCAGGAAGGGACAGAACCAACCACGCAAGCCAAATCCCAAGCCCCATCCCAGGCCCAAGCAGCATTACATGGGCCATTCAGATTTGTGCCCACGAACTCTCAGGCACAGATTTGAGTAGTCCCATAGGAAGGCTGGGGCACGTCATATTGAAAGGAAAAAAAAAAACCCTTACTCTGAGTTGCACTCCAGCTCACACCTAACTTGAGCTGGATACAGCACAGGCCAGGTGGTCTGCCTGTTGCAGCACAAGTTAGGACTGCACACTAAGATCCTTAAAAGCTCCACATGGTTTTACAATTAAAACAGAATGGATGGATCCTTAAAAAGATCTGAAGTTTCACTACAGTGTTTAGGATTTCTTTCCTGCAAAAAAATAAGTCATTTTAGCTTGAGCTTTGCTTCCTGTGATTTTTGCATGCTGCAAAATCTCACCAAAGTGCAGCTTCCCTGGAGCTGCAGTTTAGTGAACATTTATTTGGCAGTAAGTCCCATGGAATATAGTGATTTATGTCTATGTCTACAGGTAAAGCATCATGTTGTATATCAAGGACTAAATGTGATTTCAGAAGGTACTGAACGCCCACCTGTGAGTTTATAAGTCTCCCATTAACCAATTTCTGAGTTATCAGTTTATCTGTGAACAGGAAACCTGAGCAAGACTACTGTCATCATAATATTACCTGTTGGAAACTCTTGGAAGTTTTGGCCCATATGAGAGGTTTCCAATGCAGGACTATATGTACAGTATATTTAAAGATCTCGTTCTTTTTAGCAATCAAATAACCTGGATTTAATACTACAGCTGTAGTCACTTCTTTTCTCCTGATGAAGCATTCAGGTTAGGAATTCCATGTGCTCCGATTACAAGGGCCACATGGCATCCCTATGAAGTTCACCTGTTTCTATTCATTTAATGGGTAGGTATTTAACTGGAGTCCTCTCTGTTGACATAGCTAGGTGTGCCTGGATTTCTGTGGCATCCAAATAAGTTTGTGCTTTAGATTGCAGCCTTACATTGTGTGCCAGACAGAACCAATCCAAAACATGTAGGGTGAAAAATCCAGATGGTAACCCCACCACCACCACCAGTTAACATGGGGCAGAACATATGGAAAGTTCTGCAAACTCTACTGAAAAGGAGCTGCCCTGCCCTGTAAATACTATGCAGTACCCAAGGAGAGGTGCATAATTAAATGAACACTGAGAACTGACCAAATGGTGCATATTGTTTGCTCAGTATCTTCACTGGTTTATCGTACATGACCTCAAGGCAAACTAGCTCCAAGGAAGACTTGGAGAAAGAAAAAGGCATTCCTTGCATTCTCTTCTGCCTATTGCTCAGTTACAAAGTAACACTGTAGAGCAGTGCTTCCCAAACTCCTACAGGGGAGTTGGGAACCAGGTAGGTCTTTGCGGGGGTAGAGAGCGGGGTGCCGATGGTGCTGCAGTGAAGTGGGTTCCGATCAGAGATAAGTGCTGTTCAGAGCAGTGGGGAGGCCTATAGAAGTGGCTGCGAGCCCCCATCTCCCTGCCAAAGGCCAGTGCTGCCCCGCAGGTAAGTGAAAAAAGCCCCTTGGTAACTGCGGAACCACAATTGCTGTGGTGCCATTGCTGCCATCTCTGCAGGGCCACTCTTCTCAAGTGGGAATGCCTGGCTTCTGGTCCCTCTGGTGGGTCATGACCCACCAGTTTGGGAACCACTGCTGTAGAGTGAGCTGTCATCAAAAGTTAGGTGTCGCATGATGCAGATTCAATAGCCACCACAAAGGAAAACCTGGATGATCTTTTTATATTCAGATTTAAAAGATCAAGGCCTCCCAAGACCTCCCTGTGCCTCAAGTGGTATGCCAAATGCTACCCACGCTTATCATATCCAGAGAGGTCTTAGCTGCCACTCCTCCTCCCTCTCTCTGGATTTGAAAAGAAAAAGGGGAACAGAGTCAGAACGGTGGGCTGAAACAAGATTGGTGGGCAGAAATATTCTCCTCCACATTTCCTCTTCCACTATGTTTCTTGCTCCTTTTTAGAATCCAGAGAGGTGAAGGAGGAAGTCGGAGGGCAGGCAGGCAGGCAGAGACAGCAGCTCCCCAACCACTCACTGCCTGGAGAAAACACTCCTATTTGCCTCATGGCTGGGCCAACCTTATTAACATTATAACTGCATATATGATGAAGGGCATCCCAATCCTTGGGCAGGAGCAGGAGGGCCAACTGGCCTGCATTGCATCCTACCAAGGATAGGAGGCAGCTGGAGCTTACCACAGGGCAAGGTGTCATTTGTCACCTTACCCCAGGGTAAGCTCCTGGCAGCCCTAAATAGCAGGCGCAAGTCAGAGCAGCCTGCAGTGGCCCGGATTGGGGCCGTGCGGCCTGGAGACAGGGGTTAGGATCTGGTCTAATTGTCTACAGAAGCACTGTTGCTTCTGTATAGGGTTATAGGAAAAGTCCTTTTGAGTAGCAGCACCCAGATTCTGGAATTGCCTCCTTAGAGGAATATGGCTGACTCAGTCCTTTACAGACTTCCAACAGGAAGTGAAAGATCACCTCTTTCTGCGGGCTTTGTGATATTTTTCTGCCTTTTTGGGGTATGTGTGTGTGTGGGGGGGATTTGTTCTTTTGGTTATAATTATTAACATAGTTTTAAAGAGTGGTGTGTTCGTGTATTTTCTTTGGGGGGGGGAATGGATGTTAGTTGCTTTGGTGGTCCTTTTGGGAACAGAAAGGCAGGATATAACATTATTTTTTCAAAAAAGACACTTCTTTAAAATTACAAACATTTGTTTATTTCTAGAGAGAAGTGCTGATGACAGTTACAATTTTTTACTTTCAATAAGGTTAGGAAAGAGGGTTGTGGCAAAGGAACTGGTACTATATCAATTGTTATTTTCAAGAGAGGACCAAAGCCAGGAACAACAATACAAAGAAGCCTGAAAGCATGTTATGTCACCCTTGTCCTACCATGCCAAATAAGCAATGGCCTGATCTGTGCAGGGAAATAGTTACTGCCTAAGAAGCTGATGTTGGATGTAGATGCTCATCCATATTCAAAATGCTCACCCATGCCCCACTGATCTGGCTAGATGAGTCTTTTGATACAGACTGGGATGTAATTCAACATTCAGGGTCACTAATGATGCACAACAAATCGTCTACTACTAAATATGGATCGAAGTCTTAGTTCTGGAGGTCTCTCAAGTCTTCCTCTGTGTTTTAAAATACAAATACAGGACTGTTAAATACACAGTCCACAATGTATACAAATTCAAAGATGTTGAATTTGCTGCTCTCTACTATTGTACCCAATAAGAAGTTATTATTCAGGGAGCTGTTTAAAAGAGGGTTAAATTTCTAACTTTCCCTTCAACTGATTCTTACACAAGCACAAGTTTCAGAATCCAGGAAAGTTCCTTCGATGTGCAGAGAACACACACTGAGACTTCTCTGAGTGTCGTCCTGACAATTGTCCCTTACAGCCCAATACAGAACTGCCTGGCTGCCCATGCAAGCAGCAGTTGCCAAGCGGCTACTGCTGCATTCTGTGGCAGCCAGGCAGCTGCAGGAGGCTCTGAGAAAGAAGGGGACATACATCCCCTTCCCCCGCAGTAAGGGTGCAGGGTGGGTGGTGGGTCTCCTTGCCTCTGTGCTGGCTATTTAGGTAGTGCAGAGGTGAGGGCCTCTGTGTTGGGCCGCACAGCCTAACATGGAGGTCGGGAACCAGCAGTAAGAGTTGCTGCCAGTCCCACCCACCACTCTGCCCCTCCCCAGCCCAGGAATGCCCTCCTGCCCCACCTGAAGAGGTCACGATGCTGGCAAACCATGCAGTTACCACTCACTGGTACACATTGCCGCTTCCAGGAAGCGTGGGGCTGGCACTGCCATGGCGTCAGTGGTACGGCCCTCCCAAGGCCCTACAACCAATGCTGGAGGCACTTTATGGCGCTTTTTGCAACAGAGACACAGGCGGTACGCATGTACTGCCCACGTGAAGCCCAATAGGATGAGGATCTTACCAGAGGCCACTTTGGAAACTTGCCCTCATTTCAGTGAAGGAAGCACCTATCACAAAAGGGAACTCGGAAACTCTAGCCCAGAAACTCTAGGGAAACTGCTAAGGAGGAAGCCCTATTCATTTCTTAAATAATGCATGGGTTGGCAGGCCAAGGACATTTACAACTTGAGTCCAACTACAATATAAATTAGGTTAAGGCTCATTCCTTTCAACAAGACTTTCCACTTCTCAACTGTTTCACACTGAATTTTTGCATCTACTTTTTCTTTGTTTTCAAAACAGCATCTTTTTCTACCTCAAAATCTTAACAGCATGTTATTTAAAAGACTGAAATATGAATATGTACAACTGAATCGAAAGCTAGGCTCTTACAAGCCATCCAGCAAACAGGCTTAAACGGGTTTTGGAATTGCTGGACAACTGTTTTTATTCACTTGGTCAGAAGCCAAACTTCATCTCCTTTTTGTACCTCCAAAACCTATAAGGGGGAAAAAATATCGTCAGTTAATTATGTAGTAACTTTGAGGGAATGAATTAGCAGGATGGTTTTAAATAAAGGACTTTTGATGATGCTGCATAAATGAATTTGTGCTTTCCAAACTGGTGGTCATGACCCCACCCAGCCCAGGGAAGCACTAGCTGTCCCTTTAAGAGAAGGGGAGCGGGGAAGGCAGTGATGCAAACCCCACAATTGCACTGTAGCTGGGGACAGGAGGGTTTTTCCCCCCACTTACCTGCAGCCAGCAGTGCCGTTCTGATGGGTCTGGGGGTCTTGGGAGTCCTGCAGAGGACTCCCGAATAAGAAAAACCAGGCACTTCCAGTTTTTGTCACAAAACCGAAAGTGCTCTTGCAAGGCTCCCCAGACCTCCCAGGACTGCAGTGCTGTTTGCAACTAAGTAAAACAAAGAACCACCTCCCTTCCCCAGCAACAGCGCAATCCTGGGGATCTCATCACTGCCTTCCCCCCAACCACCACTGCCATGTAAGGGGAGTTATGGAAGCAGCAGCCTCTGACCTAACAAGCCTCTGTACTTGTACTGTGTTAGGTTTTACAAGGACAGTACTGTGAACATATTCACATTAGAACATTGTTACAGCTACCTCCTATAGCACTCTGCTATCTAGAAACAGTTCCATCACATGATGGGAGGCATTGCTGTGTTGGAAGGACTGCCTCCCTCTGTATGAAACTACCCGAGATCAAGTTAGCGAATGTTGTTCCATGCCTCACCATTGGAAGAGGCATGCTTAGCGGTGACATGCTTAGTAGACAGCTCCCATGTTATTGTTCTGGCAGCTGCTGAAAATGTTTTTGTTCCATGTACCCTTTGGATGAATTTTGCATTACTCTAACCCAGTGGTCTCCAAACGGGAGATTGCTGCTCCGCAGAAAAGTGTCCCCGGCGCAAACGGCTTCTGCTGTTCCACCCGGGATGAATGCGAAGACCCTGACTTCAGCCCCAGGGGTCTTTGCAGCAAGCCGCTTCCAGGGTCTGCCACCCCAGCATACCTCGCGAGTAGAAGTGCCTCGCTGCAAAGCCTCCTGGGGGCTGTAGTCAGGGTCTTTGCTATCATCCCTGGCAGAATGGTAGCCAATCAGGAAAGGGTGGTTGCTGGATTCGGCCCATGGGCTAGAGTCTGATGACCCCTGCTCTAACCTACTTGTTTTCTTCTAATTTACTGTTCCAATATTCTGGTCAGTTTGATTGGGGACATGTGTTGTTAAATGATGTTGGATACATTTTTACAGACATTGTATTGCCGTGTTAATATATTAGTTGCCTTGGGTACCTTCCTAATGAAAGAAGAAAACTAGGATAGAAATATTTTAAATAATAAAACATTATATGCTGCCTTAAGAGACTTTTACCCAAAAGATGGGAAAAATATTTTAATGTAAGCAAACGTTCGTTTCAACAGGACATAAATACCACTCTTTTCTGTAAAGTGGAGCGAAGGAGTTGATGCTGTGCTCTGCAACCAGGAAAAATCAAGGCAATGCAGCTTGTATCTTACCAGAGGCGGACCTTGTTCCTGAAGTATGAGGTGTTGCATTGCTACTTGAGGAACCAAATGCTGGGGGTGGAGCCGATGGACTAGCCCATGTATTGAAGAAAGGTGAAGGTGAGTAGTATGCAGATGACCTGGAGAAAAAAACATGGTTTAAAGCATTGCAGCAGTCACTGTCACAAACACATCTTCTTGAGAGTAGCAATATACTGGTTTTGAAATACAGATAGATGATCCCTTGTCTGGGCATCTAAAATTCAGACTATTCCAAATTGCAGACACTTTTGTCCAAGACTTTTTTTTTAAACATTCTATAATGTGAACACAAGAAGGTCTTGTACTCATTCCCGAGCACAGGCTGTACGTTCAATTCTCTGCTCTATGGTGAATGCCATTGTTGAAAAACGTTAAAGAGGCCAGCAGGCACCCAAATAGATAGCAGTAAAAAGAGGAGGCATTTCTCATTATCTTTATGCAATTATTCCAAAATCCAGACAGATCCAAAATCCAGACACCTTCCTGACCCAAGCAGTCTAGATGAGGGGTACTCAACCTGTAGTAAGAAAACCCAGAAAAGAAGGGGATAGTAATGTCGCCAGAAGCCTCTCACATGCAACAAAGTCATAGCAGAAACAGGAGGCAAAAAAAAAAAAAACCATCTTAGGAAACCTACTGTATTTCTACATAGCTACTCAGTGATTGCTTCAAACTGCAGGTGAAACTTAGGAACACAAGAAGCTGGCTTACAGACCCTTGGGTCAGAGGTCGGACCCTTGGATTGTTTAGGTCGGTATTGTCAACACAGAGGAACAGCAGCTCTCCAAGGTTTCAGATAAGAATTTTTTCCACGCCTACCAGGAGAGACTAGGGATTAAACCTAGGACTTTCTGCATGTGCTCTCTACTGAGCCCTCCCAAACCTTATTACGGTTTCATTAAAAAAACACCAACATTTCAATTTGAAAAAAGCAAAACAAAAAAACATGCTTCAATGAACAGGCTGATCAGTTTGCCGCTTGTGGGTTAGAGCCAAAGGTGCTCTCCTATGTGCTGAAAGGCCCTTGCGCTTGTATTGTGGAAGGGCCAGCACAAGAAGCTTGAATGTAAGAGAGGGGGTGAATTCTTTGCACAAGGAGTAGCTTGCAATCATGTTTGAACCAAACAGTAGGAACAAATACTTGGGGCTTACGTTTTATTATTGTTGGGTGTTTGTTTTTTTTACCTTTTTTATCATTAGAGCTGTGGCTGGAGTCCTGATGGCCACTGGGAATGCTATTTTTTCCCCAGAATGCATCAGACAATGACTCCAGCGTGACCAGATGTCATAACCACAAAGGAGGACGTAGCACTCAAAATGTAGAATATGCAAGAACAATGTAGGACGATACAATACAAAAGCGAAAAAGAGGCATATATATATATATATCGATTTTGGGTGGTCTTTTCCTCCTTTAATGCAACCCAACAAATGAAGGAAGACAAACACAAGCAAGTGATCCAGGCAGGCCCTCTTGACACTGACACCCCCCCGCCCGTCTGTCTTGAAATGTAGGACATTTTAAAATTTACCCAGGACAGAAGGTTGAAATGCAGAACATGTCCTGGAAAAAGAGGACGTCTGGTCACCCTGCCTACCTCACACATCCTGGAGGAACTACAAATGGTAGCCAGCAGCAGCCACTTGCAGAGAAAACAATCAGCACTTCAAGCATGGACAGCAACAGGGTGGTGGCAAGAAGATTAAAAGAGATCAAATAAATCCGCTACTGCCATTACCAGCCTAGACAAACACTGCAGAACTTTGCTCCCAGTAGACTTCCTGTCACTACCACAGCTTTGGAAACAATCCAACGAATGCATCAAGATTTGTGACATCAAAAAGCTATAGCTGCATCTCAATAACGGAAAGTCAGTCAACGCTCCCACAACCAAAACTCTAACTTTTAGAAAAGGTGATCTGCTGAAACGGGTGGACTTTGATTTCAGTATCACGCTGAAAAGAGGACTGTGGCCTCACAGAACACCATCATCCTTGCAATTATCTACTTCTCTGTAGAGTAGCTTGAGGGATTTATTCTGGTCCCTTGTTAGTTTATTAACTGAAGCAGAAGAACTCAAATGAGTCAGAGAGCATCCCCAAGAAAAGCTATTTGATGACAAGGTTTTTGAATGTTTATGCATACTTGGTAGAAAAAAACCCAATACTGTAGCCCAATCCTAACCTAGTTACCCACAGTGCAATACAGCAGTGCCGAAAAGGCCACCACTGTATCCCATACAGGCAGAGAGACAACCAGAGGTCTCTGCAAGCTACGGCAACATTTGTTACCTTGTGTCGAGCGCCAGCTGCCTCTAGGGGTCTACTTGGAGAGGTGCCAGCTCAATTGCTGGTGCAGAACCGAGTAGCTCCATGTAGGATGTTCAGAGCTAGGACGGGGTTAGGATGCAGTTGAGGCCTCCTCTGCCATCCCTGCTCTCTTCCTGGGCCTGAACCTCACCCTGAAAACCCCCTCCCTGTCCCCATTCCACCCTCTCCTGCCTCTTCGCTGCCTGGTGTAACTTATCAGTAGGCCTTATCCCACGCCAACGGAGGCCTCTCCGCCAGCAGCACTGGCCTCCAAGCTGTTACAACATGCTTTATGGCACATTTGTGACAATGCACATGCCCGTCCCACCAGCAGGAACTGGCTTAGGCTTGGGCTGCCCACTGGGCATACAGAAGAAGTATAAAGAAAATACAATATTGACAAAACATCTATTATACAAATCACATTTTTTTAAAAAGACAGAATCAGGTTGATCAGCAGACAATTCAGTTTGGATTATAAATCCTCAAACTGAACTAAACTGGAGAAGGCAAAAACAAACAGGCATAACATAAGTTCAAACAGATTGGCTTTAAGGTTTCTTGAGAGAATCAGCTGAATTCTTCCCCAGCTGGAAAAGAGTTTCATAAATATAGAGCAATCAGAGAAGATGTGTGAACACCCAAATGGGGATAGATAATGGAGGAGGCTTAATAGAGCCAAAAGTACACTATTGAAGGAAAATGATGGCACAATCCTATGCATGTCTACTCAGAAGTAAGACCCATTGTGTTCAATGGGTCTTACTCCCAGGAAAGTGGGTATAGGATTGCAGCCTGAATGCTATCAGAGTGGAAAGGAAAAGATAAACCAGTAACTAGAACTTGAAATTGGAGACAGATGACTACTTTTGCATGCAAAAAATATTATAGCCCACAACAGAACAAAACAGATACCAGATGCTTAAGTGGAGAACACTGAAGACCACCTCAAAGAGCATTACAGTTATCCAGCTGAGATTTTTAATGAACAAGCAGACTTTAAGAAATCCTTATATTGGAAACAGATTACTAACGTTGCCATTCCAAAGCAGTTAATGCTTCGGTTCTCCAGAAGCTTCAGTTTATGTCCTTTGTGATGAAGCTGACGTGACTTCATCTGAATGATGCAATGTTATGCAATTGCAAGAGATGCAAGTTAACTAATGATGCAGTAATTGCAAGTGTATCATTAATAGCATGTGGTATATGTCAAGGACTGCCAACTACTGTATTCGCCGATGACCAATCCAGCGAGCAGGCCGTGGGCTTGAAACGTACTTTGCCACATAACTCAACCCTTCATGGCCTATCAGATACTGTAAAAGATCTCCAAGTGCCTGATCATTCTGCACAAAATGCAAGAAATGCAGAATTAATGTGTGGGATAAATATTTATCATCGCTTTTTTTAAAAAAATGGTTTTTTCTTTACAAGTGAGTCTGTAAGGAACATTACAATGCAAAATTATATATTTCTGTTTCTCTACACCAGCCCCTCTCCCCTTGCTTTTTATGGAAGCAAGAAGGATTGTTGGCAGGAGAAAATAAAAAAGGAAGTCATAGAGATTACCTCCGATTGCCAGCCAAGTATCCCAGTAGCCCTCCAGTGCCTAGTCCAGTCCAGAATCCAGGCCCAGAGTTTGAATCATAACTGGAAGCCCCAGTAGTACCTTCAAATAAAAAGATACAGACTTAAAACAAAGAATTGAAAGAGAAGCCAATGTTTTTTAGCACGTATTTGTTTTAGCAGATCACTCACAACCAGGAACTTTCAACCCCTGCCCCCCCCCCCGTGGCATTCTTACAAGGGGGCAAAACATTAGGTTTTCTGGGGGCCTGAGCTCCTGTGTAACATGGTCCCTCCTCCTTGTCTTCAGAGCCATTTGTGGCTTGAAGGCTTTGCTCTCTGAGCCATAAATGTCTTTGGAAGTGAGGGGGGAAGGACCGCATTACACAAGAGCTCAGTCTCCTGCAACACTTAGGGTTTTGCCCCCCTTGTAATAATGCCACTGCTTCCCATACATCAGGTACTTCTAGGTCCAACATGTTCATTTGGTACCCCTGCTAACTGGGCAAGAGGCACTTTTTCAAGTGGTACTCCTCTTATATTTAGCAGGGGGAGAGTAATTGTCCCTCTTCACCCCTGCGCAGTCTTTCTAGTAGCTGTTGCTGGTGGTCTGCCTTTTTTTTAAGATTGTGAGCCCTTTGGGACAGGGAGCCATTTGATGTTATTTGCCTGTAAACCGCTTTGTGAACTTTGTGTTGAAAAGTAGTATATAAGTACTGATTGATTGATTGATTGATTGATTGATTGATTGATTGATTGATTGA